>BJKM01000040.1:490000-681364 GCA_015082035.1 Chaenogobius annularis
ATCGGCCAGATTGTGCACATAAAAGACACTTAGTCATAAAATTATAATAATCACTATCCACTTTTTCATTAATGATAATCATGACTAAAAGTGTCAATAGAACAAAAGAAATCCGATTATCAAACACCTAGTGACACGTATTTGTTAATTAGTCGATTTTTAGGTGACAGTTGTATTTGGAAGACACAGTTCAATATTTTTGACACTTTCAATATTTAGCATTTCTCTTTGCCACATTATTTAGCATAATAAGAAATCTGATAACTCCAGATCAGAATTTTGGTGTAGAAGTTCTCAAGTCACTACACAATCAAGTCAAACCTCCTCTGTGCCTGCTGCTGGACGCAACATACAGTTGACTTACAATTACCGAAAAACAAGACGGGTTCTCTTCCTTTCAAGTGTCCGTTAACAGGACGGTGTATACGAGACGGAGACATGTGATCTGTAGAATCCTCAAATTAGATACTGATGCTTGAACTGTAATTACATCTCAAACCTACGAGATGTTTGAAAGCAGCGCCATGATCTCATAAAACTATCTCTGAAGAGTGAACTTGACCTTTGACTTTGAGAATAATGTGCTGCTGGGGACGAACATATCAATTTAAACATTTTACCGTAGGTTAAAAAAAAAAAAAAAAAAAAAAAAGAACTGCAGGACACGGGTGAGAGAGGGAAAAGAAACCATGGCAGCCAGGATTCAACCCAAAATACCACATTAATCAACAATAATCAACTCTTTCAAATATGTTCAGGGGTAATGACTACGGTAATTATTCACACTTTCATAGAAAAAAATAAATAAATCCTGAATAAACCTATCTAATTACAAAGATCGGTTTAACAAATCCCTGTAGACTAGATGAGCAGTGATGATGCTAACGAGGCTGATAACGTGGGCTTGTTTGAGCTTTAAATGGCCATCCGGAGATACAAAGACACTTTGAGCTGAGATGTGGCTCTATATTAGATTTTTCCTCCATCATGCAGACATAATCAACGATTTTGTAAGCGCAATAATGTAATTTTGCCTTATTTATTATGGATTAGCGATTACATTTGCAGACATTTGTATAACAAATGACTGTCATCAGAAACCTGGTGGGTGTTTAATATTTCCAGTATGTCTGACAGTATTAGCATTTTGATATTTACATCCTTTGCTTAGTGTGAGCGCTGTATAAGTGTTATTGTTACATAATGGTGCTGGCAAAATGAGTCCTAAGAGACAGAGCATAGTAATGAACAAGTATAACAATATTGCTGTAAAATGCTAGTCAAAGTAAATCCAGAGAATTGAAAAGGAAGAGCAACCTCTGAACCAAAGTGAAACATAAGCAGGTTCTACACAAACCTAAGCAGTCCTATATTCTTTAACACAATCTTAAAAGTGAATGGATGGGAATTGCAACGGTTGTCCAAAACCTAATCCGGGAGAATTGAGAAAAAAACATGAACTGACAAACTAACTTAACTTGGTATTAATCTAAAGTACAGGGTTGGCAGTTATGCAGAATAAAACAGGATGTTTTTTGGAGGAAATTACTTAAAAAATGTTAGCCTTTGTGATTTTGCTAATTGGAGCCATTCAAATTGCGATTTCTATTTGATTGCAATCAATTGTGCTGCCCTAATGAATAGTTTTAGAAAGATCTTCACATATAAACTTAACTAACTGACTAACTAACTAACATAACTTTCATTTTTTACATGTCCTAATTTCTTTCTGTTGGTGCCCTGTGCTCCCTCTGAGATGACCTGATCCCTGACCAGGAAGAACTGAGTGCTCTCATTACAAACAGAGAAATATCCTCTCCATTCACCACCAGCAGCTGGGACCCGACCACACCTGTCACCACCTGCAACAAACCTGACAGTAAAGTTAGGGACATCCTCATCTGAGTAACTGAACACCACAGCACTTCAAACCCTGAGGTTGTTTTTTCCACCACTAAAATGAACTGGTTTCCCGTAGCCAATAAGAGAGCTGTGGTGTAATCTACTCTAGATTCTTGTCAGTTTCTCTAGGCTGACTTGAGACAACAGAAACACGTCACCAGAGCTAATGTCAATTTGAATGGTAGAATGACCAGAATGACTAGTGTGTGCTGGTTACCGACTCATTTCCGCTCTGGAGAGGCTGAAAACTTAAATTTAACTCTAAACTTATTTCTATTCCCATTAGGGGCAGAAAAGCTGTTGCTATTCTGTTTAGTTTACATGTGCCTTAAATTCCTTTTTTTTGTTCTTGTTTACTGCCTACTTGTTTTGATTTTTGTCTCTTGTTCTCTCTCTAGTGTTTTTTGTTTCAATGTGTTTTTTAATATAATTTATATTTGGGGGGGAATTCTCTGTATCATTGTGAGAGCTCTTCCTTTTTTGACACACATACAGTTTATATGTTTTGACTGTGATCATTAACTAATCTAAAAATGCTCCTAAAAGCTTTGTCTCAAATCTTGATTAATTGTAATAATTAAATAAAGGCTTCTGATTAATGGAATGATTGGAACCAAAAGATGAATACCTGCATGTACATTCCGCACGAAAATGAGATGCACAGAATCAAGTTCAAGTAGTTACAAATGTGTCTGAGTTGCCAACAGGGACATGGCTGCGCAGAGCCTCGCAGAGCCATATAATATAAACCAAGCTTTATTTGAACATGCTAGAATTAAAGTTTAAACAAAACCTGTACATAATCTTTTACAGTTTGTATTTGAGCAAACTGTGGAGCCGTACCTACGATCATGTGGTTGCAGACGTCACAGAAGGTGGGCTTCTTAAAGATGTGTTCCATGAAGCAGTGTCCGGCTGAGTCGTGCAGTGGGTTCCGGGCCTGGGGGCGTGACGTGGGCGGGGGCGCAGAGGGGATGGCCGGGGGGGCTGAGGGGATGGCTGGGGGGGCCATGCCAATGTTGCACAGGTGCCCTGTGCTGCTGCTCACGTCCGACAGGAGCTCCATCTTGTTATCGCTGCTGTTACGAAAGAAGTTGTCTGCACTTTTGCTGCGGATGCTCTTGGTTTTGAAGGACAGTGAGCGCTTTAGTCTCTGAAGCTGAGGAAAAAAGCAATAAGAAATAATATTATACAAATATAAACACTTTACCTTTACTAAAATCATCTGGGGTGAGATTGTTTTGTTTTGTATAAACAGATCCACTATAATTAGTAGTAAATAAAAGGAATAATCTGGAGTGATTTCTGAGTGAGAATGCTTACACTTCTTCATAATGTCATTTCTAAGTGTACACAGTGCAACACCTTTCATTCCCATTTGTAAAGCAGCACTCAGTTTCATTCTCACTTAATTTAATCTCTCTATCAGTAAAGAATATTTGTTTATCTTTGTTTCTTTTAAACTCTGCAAACAAATATTAAATGTACATTATCTTTCTATATGAGTGAATGAGACCAAAAGCCTTCATGGAATGTGTTGGGCAGAACGCCTGAGCAGACCATTTGGATAGCTTTTGGCTCCAGCGTCAGAACATTATGGTCACAATCAATCAGTTCTACAGGTCATCCAGAAGAGAATTGATTCGCACCCCTCCATTACCACCCACACAAACACACCCACTCGCTGTTAGTCTGTGTTTGATGAGCACATTTCATTGTAAATGACTTTACACACATGTGCTCTCTGGTTTGATTTGTTAACCATATAAAGTGAGCGTGGAGTGGTGCGGGTGTGAGCATGCATCTCTACTGTATTTTAATGGTCACATGGGCCACCCTGTCAGGCAGGTTAGTGGGGATCATGGGATGAATGGATGATACAAGTGCTTCATATCCAGAAGAATCATTGAATTTACAGTCTAAAAACACTACTTCACCCCTGAATGGAAACTGTCAAATGTTATAAAAGGCAAAAGTTGTGACTGAACAACTTTTAGGTTCCATGCAGAAGGCTGAGATGGGCCGGGGCTATTATGGACTTAGTGTGGAGCCTCACCTTGCGTTTCTGTTGGTCTGGCCTCATATTCTTTAAGGGAACAGAGCAAAAGAGCTTTATTTAAAAACAAAAGTAAGGCTATTTGATCGATGCCTTTGAGAAATGATATTCTTGGTAGGGCTGAACCATTCATCAAAATCCTAAGGTTAATTCTACAATAAGTAGGCATGGGCAATATTAACAAAAATGAATATCCTTTCTTCAATTTTATTTTTTGGAGTATGCCGATAACGATAGTCAGATGATATTATGTCAATCCAACAGAAATGTGTTAAAACTTTTCTTTAAACATATTATTTGAGGTTAAAATATCAGACAAATGTGAAATGTCTGTTAAATGTATTACAAAAGTGCAAATATGTCACTTTATTTTGAATCAGCTCAATATTCAAATTTTGAATACCTTCATAACAGCATTCTCAATATGATCTAAATTTGGATGCACTTCCCACCTCTGATGATAAGTCAATTGCAAAGCTCAGTAAGTAAAACTTCATTAAAACTGTACTGAAATGTACTGTTATCATTTAACAGGATTTTTATGAAGAAAGTGCAGTAAACGAAGGAACTTAAAGGGTAGGGGCTGTGATCTAGACTTGATTTGAAAACAATCCATGAAGTTTTCCTTTTCCAGTAAAATAATGTTTTTAACAGTGAGGTCTGACATAGAGGTTTGTCCAAGTTTTAAAGTGCTGAAAATGTCAGACATTATCTCATAGACTTGCTGCCAATTTAAGACAGCAGGAGAATTTAAAGCACGCGCTCTGCTGAAGGAGAGCCAAACGCTTTGGCGTCACAAGATGAAGTGCTTCTCTGTCCTTGTGAGATCTGGATCAGCCTGAGACAGGAAAAGAGAGCGCTGGACCATCAGGATGTGTTCAATACTGCTCAGTCAAGTGTGGAGCGGTGGACGTGTGACCCCCAAAGAGGAACCCACGCACCCACCTGAGATCAAGTGACTCTAAGTGAATAGAAGACACCCATTTCTGTCTTTCATAATTTACAATCGAAAACATACTATCATTTAGTAATTGTTCTTCTGGGCAACACAGAAGAAAAACAAGCCTGCAGAGAGTATATTCTTATTGTTGGATATACAATTGGATATTGGACGACCAAACCAAAGCTCCGAGGTTGGGTTGAGTTGAACTATAGCCTCACGCTGTGCTTCACCCATTCACAAGTGACAAACTTTTACTAACAGCTTGCTTTGTATTATTTTCTGCATTGTTTGTGAACAGGAAATATTTATCTAATGCTTCTGCAGTAACTAGGGCAACACGTTATGTTTAAGTTTATCGTGATACATATTTTTTTGTTGTTTTAGTGAATGTGGGACTATTTTTAGTCAAATAATTGACTCTATGTGCAGCTCTCCAATGGGATTCATGGCTGAAGAGCAGAGATGCCTGATTATCCCAGGCCATTACCAACAAATGTCATCCATACATTTCAAAGCGGGAGTAAATTGTTGGTGCCCTTTAATGGCATTTATTATCTGCCTCTTTGTAATCTAAGTCTTCCAGCTCTACACCAGAGTGGGGAAAAAGAAAAGCGCATTAACACGTAGCCATGTGGAAGAAAACGGTCCCATTGTAAATGTTACGCACAGATGAGGTAGTTGTATGTCGTAAAAGTTGTTAAATCTCCTTACCTTAGTCTCCTGTTGGCTGGCTGCGGTCGGCGATTTTGGAGTCTCGTCGTCATGTTCCCTGTCGTCCTCTTTGCCCCCACTTTCGTCCTGTATCATGTTTGCCGGAGGGATCATGCTCTTTCATTCGAAGATTTCCAAAAGTGTTGCGCTTTAGAGTTCCCACGCCGCTCTCTTTTTAGATTGTTTCCATTCCACTTCGTGAACCGAGGAAAGAAGACAAGTTATCCGGACGGAGTCGGTGATGGGAGCCTCATCCGCGCCGCCAAACGCGCTGAATGCCACTGTTTCGGGGGAAAGTAGACGAACAACTTTCTGCAAGTCAGTTCATAAAGTCCACGTACGTTTAGCACCTCTCACCTAGGTGGTCTTGCGCGTAAAGCAACGTGACATGTCCGAACGCACAGCGCGCACTTTGCTGCGCCAGGACTGCGCAGGGCGGAGGGCTGCGAGAGACTGGAGGAGGGAAGGAACTAAGGGAGAAGGCAGGATGGAAGGAAGGAGGAGAGATGTGACACAACACGAGACTGTCCTGCCAACATTTCCATGGAAGACGCGCTAACGGCCCCATATGTTTCAATGAATCACGGCCACATTCTACAAGCCGAGGAACATTACGCAAACAGTTGTTCACGTGGTTTAGAGAGCCAGAAAGTTACAGTTTACTTTAAAACACGTGCAATGAACTGTGTGATCACATGCGCATACGTGGTTTACAATTCCAGAAGAGAGCCACCGCTGACGCGCGGCGGAGGAGGAAAACGTTACGCAAATCCGCGAACCTAGAGAAGACGTCCAAATTGGCCGTTCATTTATTCTCAAGGGTGGGGAAATTGGATGCCAAGGTGGTCCGCGTGCAACAGATGAGCATCGATGATCAGATTAGATGAGCCAAAGCGTCAATGGCATTCTGCTTAAAGCCTCCAAGGAGTGATTTACACCAGTTTTGAACAGATTGACTGGCGCCTGAGTGACAAACCATTCACTCCACATATTCTAACTGTAGATGGGTTATATGGACAGTTAATGAAATACAGATATTACAGATAGTACATGTATTTCCCTCCCAGGCTAACTGGCTGCTGCTTCAGTGTATAACTATTGCAATTCACTTGTTGTGGCTATGGTAGAAAAGGTTTGAAAGATAGTCATCTGGACAATGTTTTTTAGAACGTTTTGACTGCCATCCAGAAGCCATTTAAGGTACTGGTCTGAGAAGCTAGAATTTATACTGTACTGTCAGAAGGGGAGGGGAGCTAGATTAGTCCTGCCTCAATACCCTGAAACTTTCCCTGACCTAGTTTTACTTGTCCTAGACTTGTTAACTAGTTGTCACTTGCAAGCTTCCCACAAAGCTCCTCGGACCTCTTTCCACCTCCTCCAGCAAAACCTTCAAACTCTCACCATTCTACCAACATATCTGTACTTGCCATGGGGTAAGTGCCAAATTCGAGGCCATATTAGTGAGTGAGCCAGCAGCCCCTCCAGCATGGACCCTTGACTCTCTCAGTCCTCAGTCAGCTTTGAGTCATGTTGCGTTCTCCCTCTGCTCGACGTGTTGGCGTGAATCAGCCCCACGCCCCACACACGAGCAGAGCAGCCCAAGTCGATGCGAACAGGGAAAAGAGCAACAGGAAAAGAACTGTATAATTTTCTCCGTGAGGAGCTGCACTAAGCGGAGGGCGTGAGAGCACAGCGGAAGACAGACAGATGCAGAGAGGGGTTCATTATTCCAAAAGGGAGTCTTTATCAAAGCAAAGAGAGCCAACAGGCAAGGTTTGCAGTCTTCTCGACACGTTGGAAACCGAATACAAGAGGCTATAAGTGCACTGCCAGAACATAAAGGTCCCCACACACATGTTCGAATGAAGAAACATACATTCATCAGGCCGTATCCATAATTCTAAGGTCACAATCAGCTGGCAACCCAAAAGACAAAGTTCTGAGATTCAATTCTTTACGCTCTTCCCTTTAGCTGCAGGTTTCCTCCAAAGCCTCCAGTTTCTGCAGCTTTGAAATAGATATTTACACGTGGCGAAATGACTCCCTTGTAAAGAAAATCATGAATCTTTGAGGAACTCCCGTGAATACATGAAGGTCACGCCAAACACCAAAAACCAATGCATTTTCCACCAATCTGCCAAACTAATCAGCTTCTCTAAAAGGATGTGAGGGCGGAGCGGGCTTACAGGTCCCTAACACGTTTGACAGCATTTGAGGAGTCTCGCGTTTATTTAAAAACCTCACGTGCAGATATGTGTCGGTTCTGAACTGAAACCTATGCAGATTTCTGATTTTCTCCACCTTTAATTCAGTGCTGTTAATGTGAACTCTCTTGCAAGTACGCAAACGACAAAAGTGCTATGATTCTCTTGCACATTCACTGGTGTTCGAAAGTAATTTGATTTCATTCTGCATGGGTTTTTGGTCCTCTGAATGACAGCGCAAATTGACTTTCACTGAGCCACACGCACACCTGTATTTTTGTGTCATATCTTGGCAAGTTTCATCTTCTCTCTGTCTTGCGTGACAGCTCTTTTTTTGATGATTTAAACTAATTCGGTGCTCTCAGTGACTTATCCATTACCGGGTTCTCGCTTACGCAGGGGTCCGAAATGGGTTTCTGCCCGTCCTGCTGCTCCAGTGTTCTGTCTGTCATTCCTGTCTCCAACTTTTTTACTGTTAATGGTATATTTGATGAGTTCTGCGGACCAATCACATGGTTCGGCTCATTTCATCCCCTGTGGTGCACATGCTCTTTAAAAAAAACCAAACAAAAAAACCCCAGATTATTTTAAGAAATTATCGCAAAATCTTCCTGTATGCCTTTGATGAAACGAAACACATCTAAAGCTTAGAATTGACGAGTGAACAACGTATTAACAATATATAAATTAACGTCAAGAACTTCAACATTGGACATCAGACTTCGGTGTGACGGTTCATAGAGATCATCAAATATACCTTTAAGTATTTTACTGCCGGAGATTAGGGGGCGTAAACTCCTCCAGGACTGCATGCCATGTGTGCAACAAGGTATATGTTCCCTCGTCTCGATTTACGCTCCTTACACGTCGCTTGCGGATCTCAATGGCCTCTCTGATCCAGCTAAATAAGCTTGTTGACCATTTCACAGCGACAAACCGTGACACTTCTGCCTGAGGAATGAAACTGGAAACTCACATTAGCCAGAGAAACAAAGAGGTCAATCAATATTTTCCTAGAGCAGTACAGATTTTTAATTTTTTTATTTAAGATTCACAGTGCATATAGCAGGTTCTGTTTTTCTAACTATTACTTCGTCCCTGTGGGTAATATTTATGATGGTTTTACATCAGTCAAGAGGCAGTTTGTGAAAAAAAATAAATAAAAATGAGCTGAGTTCCCTCTATCTATGTAATCAATAAGCAACATTCCATCCAACGGACAGTTTTCTGACCTTTTAAACAATAATTTGACAAAATAAACATGTATTATTACTAGTCAAATCATAACTACAGTGTAATTTACATAGATTTTGGCTCTTGTTTACAGTATGGTTGCTAGGTAACAGTCAGGAGGTGAAATTCCCTCACCCTATGTCTCATCTGCTGTCCAACCAAGAAATACCATTATAAACCTCACCAAAATTGTCAAACTGGGGAAAAATAGGCGTAAATGTTATGTTCACCGCGTTTTAGTGAGATGTACAGTATAGTCTGACCTGTTGAAGGAGCATCTCTTCTCTTCTCTCTGTGTTACAGGACATTCCTCATGCACCAGCCTCACTTGAGCCAGACGGCACATTTAGCCTCTCGCAGTGCATGCGTCTCCCCCGGGAGCCTCCACATGGTGCTGCTTATTCTGGGAGTGTAGTTTCCTGCTCACGCACATGGTGTTCGCATTAGCACAGCATCCAAGACATCACAAGCAGCCAGGGACCGTGTCGTGAAGAGAGGTTAAAATCTCATTGTGTCTCCTCATTTTATAACTACACAGATTCCTTCAATGTAGAGATGACGGTTTCTTTGTATATTGTCAATGTAAATAATAAATGTCTCTTTTTTTATGGCAATTTTCAGGAAAAAAAATAGCTTCTTTACATAAAATGAATTGTACATTGATGTCAAGCAAGGATTTCATTGAAAATCCTTTGATGAAGCAATAAAGCCATGTCTGTTGTAGCTCTGCAGAGATTGTGGCGATAAATATAAATTCTTGACAATCTTTTCACCTGAAAGTGAAGTTCAAAGTGTTACTGTGACCCAGGACATGAGGCCAGAGACAGCAGAGCCCCAGCAGGCTCCACTGACTGCCATTCCCTCAAGCAGCGTAATTACACTTTCTTATGGGATGAGCAGGAATAGACTCTGCAGGGGATACACTCATTACCACACGGAAAAGTATTAGGTTAAACGAAAATTTATACAAAATTGGGCCAAGTCTCAAACAGGATTAATCACAAAATCTAAAACTAAGACTAAACTTAACCCAAGGAGTTTATTTGTATACAGTCAAAATGCACCACTTGAACATTTAGCACCCTGACCTGGATCTGCTCAGGAACGAGAATATTCTGAAGCAAAACATTTGACATGAATGATACTGTTAAAAGTCCGGTAATGGGCATCAGGCATGTTAGACACCTTAGTTTGAATTTTCTTAAAAACAAAAAATGCCTTTCAAAATTAATTCTCTCAACATGTAGACGACAATTTTTTTTATAAATGACATTTAAAACAAAACAAAAATGTCAGATTTCTTTCTCCACAGTCTAAACTCTGCTGCAAACCACATGTTTTGACTTAAAAGACCAAAGCTGATCATTGCCAATTAGAAATGGCTGAATTTCAATCCCAATTAAAATGTGATTAATTGCACAGCCCTATCCAATGAAGTCAAGCTACCCGAGCAATTATTATTATGCACAATTATTGAAGAAGATGAAAGTATTGCATTCAAGTTGACTGAAATGAAGTCGGGCAAAGGTGTATGGACTTTTAAAACACAGAGGAGACTTTCTACCATCTGATCAAATCCTGCTGCATGCATTCGAATAAAATGTTTGGAGTTTCAAGGAGGACACAGCCTAAACAATTCAAGATTACTCAGATGTACAGGAATCAAACCGAAGACAACTCCGGCCATGTTTTGATGATGAGAGTCAGACACCTTCAACTAACCACAGACTAGGGGAAAGGTTGTTATAAACTGTGTTAGCAGGGATAAAACATGGACTAAAACCAGGATTAAACCAAAACCAAACTTCAATTGGACACCATGATCATACATGGTGTAAAACAAGCCTGCAGTATCCACATGAAAAGCTCTCAGTGCATGTGGTTCCTCTGATTCTCACTTCGAGGTGTGAAAGAGCTGTGATGGAGACAGATCTCATCACTGTATCCTCTTCAGTGATGCGCTCAGGACGCACCGGTGCTTGTAGAGGCCAGGCTTCTGTGTTTATCAGGACTGATGCCAGCATGACACCAGCTGATCCCCAAACCACACACTGAAGACGTGACAGATTCTATATATAGAACATGTCCATCATGCAACTACAACTGAATGCATGCCTAACACCCAAAGTTGTGATAATGTTCCTATGATGCCACTTTCTGGACAACTATGGGACTGTTAAGTGGTGATGTCACAACTGGCTTTTGTCTCATTCATTCTAATAATGGTAGATTTGAATTGGCTTTGGACAATACCATCTAAAAAAAAATTATACTCTGATTATAAGTAGTCACATGCTTGGTAATTATAAGTAAAAGTATAAGTAAAATGGACAGACAGACAGTAGCTTGAGCAGTTGTTGGGTCTTGACAATTCCCATTTCAAAGCTAAAGCATAAATCACTAGAAATTAGATTTAGTGAATGAAGACCACATAAAATGCCTATAAAAGGCCTATACAAATGTTGTGATGTTTTAATTTTTTTTATTTTTTGAGGGTTTGGAGTACAAACTGATTCTGATTCATCCGAGAAAGATTGATTTGACTGGAAGTGAGTGGGTTATAAGAAGAGCTTGAATCTCATATTAAACACAAAAACAGGTGTACACAGATCTTTCTCAAAATCTAAGCTTAAAAAACTGCTCTAACAATCATTTATGTAAGAAAAGTAGGGACAAATAGGGATTGTAATGATCTTACACTAAACAATCCCAAAAAATCGAACTACTAAATTATTTTAATTAGCAATGTTTATAGTCCATTATACTTTATATATCAAAATTTTCAATGGACGTTCCTGCTACAACAATTAAAATCAGGCCAAAATAGTAGTTTTTGATGACGTGAAATGAAGCAGGACCATCACTGCTACATAATCAGACTTTGTTGGAAAAACCAGCTGAAGTCCTCAGCCATATTTGGTTTGGTGAATTCTGAGGCCGTACTGAGGACAAATCTGTTGAGTCTCCACGCCAACCAATCTGTGCTCCTTTGTCCGACTATTGCTTCCATCCTTCCCCACTGTGATTTAGCGCTGACCGTAATCGAGGAAGTTGATAATATCCTACAGCCTTGGACCATTTGTCGGAGTGTGGTGTCTAATGAATTCAGTGGCCAGCCATGATATTTTGTGGCAGGCTAAAATGAGGCAGTGGCGATGACTGGATCCAATTAACAGTGCACATACCGTAAAAGAATGAGTTCAGCCTGGCCTCATGAAGAAACCATCATCTTTCATGTCCTTGCCTTGGTGATTGCATTGTCCTGGCCTCGTCTCACTAAAAACTCATTAAACTGACAACTCTGAACTAACACCAAGTTTGCGCGCTTAAGAACTTTAGTAAGTCTATCTTTCTAGACTGTATTATTAATAGACTAAAACCTTATTGGCAGTGGCTCGTTGGTAGAGAAAACCTGTAGAATGAAATGTTTATGGTGAAATTGTACAGCAACTCTTGTGCCACAAGATCTTGCGATGTAAAAGATTGTGCGCACAAACGAAAGATGGTCTTGTTGTGAGATTTATTTTCCACGTGTTTTGCTTTGGTTAAAAAAAATGATTATTTTTGTTGAGTTACACCTCCTGAGAAACAGAAGAAGATTTTTTTTTTTACAATGACAATGACCTTCTCATTCTGACTGATTTTCCCTAAAATAGATGACTAAAATAACTCCTAATAAAAACTAAAGATGTTTCTGAATCCTCTGGAGAATAAACATATGGTTGGGCTCTTTGTGAAGGAAGTAAGTCAACTTTATTTGTATAGCACTTTTCATAGACATAGTCACAAAGTGTTTCACACAGTTGTAAAAAAAAATACAAAATACAATAAAATATACAAATATGCAGACAAATTTGAGCTTGTTTGAAAAAGTGAGTCTTTAGATGCTTTTTACAGACATCCATAGAGTCCAAAGAACGCAGGAAGAGTGGGAGATCATTCCAAAGTCGGGGTGCGACAGCTTTGAACGATCGATCTCCCTGAGTTTTGAAACAAGTTTGAGGAACCGTCACTGCCTCTGATTTACTTTAATTGAAAGTGGTAAAAAGCTCTGCACCGAAGAAAATCTGATTTCCAATCCTACTCTGACTGCCTGGATTTTTTGGGGTTAATATTGTTGTTTTTGTTGGGTTTTGACTATTCCTTTTTCAGAGCTGCAGCAAATTTCACAAACAATTATATTTACAGACTTGTATTAAATGAAAACTTCAGACAGAATACTTGTAAAAGGCTTGAGCAAATGCTGTGAATTGTGGGTTTTGAGCAGAAACTGACGGAATGTTTGGTTTGATTGAAAATAACTGGGTTATAGATTTACTTGTTTTATAGTTCCCTTTAATCAGATGATGCACCTGTACAGGTAAACAAAAGAAATCAAAATGAATTGTTGAATACAAAATTGTGAGGCCGAAATAGTGAACTGAACAGCACAAAATCTCATATTTAAAAACACTGTATATGGAAAAGTAGCCACGCAAAAGCTCTAATGTGACATCCCATGTTAAAACTATTATATGACAAAATCTTTGATCCTTAGAAGGTAAGGCTGATGTGGAAGCTGATCACTTAATCCACAAAATGACCCAATATGGGCTCTGAACACTGCCACTTATGGAACAATTAACTTTGCATCACAAAGCCATCATCATCATGTTTACAGCTGCCGGCCAGTGATGCAGACGTGTGACAAAAGGCCCTCCATGGACACCACAATAGAATGGAGTAGAGTAAGTGTGAGTCACAAGCGTTGTGGTGGTGACGCGGGCGGACCGTGCGTGGGTGAGGGTGGGTGAGCGGGTGAGGGGGGACACCCTGTCAAACACTCATACAGTTGACTGTTGCTACGACACCGCATGGAAGATGTCACTCCGACTGAACAAGCAGCGACGCGCACACACATTTCTAGACAATGGAGTCATGTGTGCAACTGGAAATGGAAGTGCGTCCAAGTAGACCTGCTATTGTTGTTGTACCCCAGAAAAAGTCACTTCACCTATCTGGCCAATGCATTCAGCTTAAAGTGAATATATAAGGCTGCTCAAAATGTGCACAATGCTTTTCTCAGAGAATGTTCTTTAGATGTTCACGCTTATTCGACGAGACATTGCAGAGACTTTTATCTTCCCTTGTGCAGAACTGCAAAGAATCAAAGAACACTCAAGTACAGGGGGCCGACCCTCCGGAATCATTTTGCCTCTTCTCTTAAATCCATTTACACAAAATGTACATTAATTCATACAAATATTTAATATAATATGAAATGTAATGTATTGATGTGAGAAATTGCCTGTTCATGTTTGTTAGATGTTTTAGGGGAGGTGGTCTTATAAGTTATGTGTTATATACATTTGTAATGTTTTTTTTTTTGTATGTGCAAATAAATCAAATCAAATCAAAAAGGTAATTACACAACTGTTACCAACCAAGCAACCATACCATAAACAAGGCCAAAGTTCGTCTAATTTACACTATTATTTGGCAAATAAAAAATATATGGCAATACCTTTATCTTGTTAAATGAATGTTTAAACTGTCACGTAAATTGTTATTGAATTTTGGCAGGAATTTTACATTGATAATGAAATTCCCCCCACACTTTTCCCCACAAACTGTAACTCTTACCATCTTTACTGGACCACCAAACGAAACAAAGTAAAGTAAAGAAAAACATGAAAACTTGTCAAGAGCTGTGGCAATGATTTTCTTTTAACTTCATAAAATAAAATGAAACGTGAGATGCTTGATTATCTGTTTTATTTAGCATTTATTTAGTGTAAATTAGACTCAGTTGTCCTCCACATCAGCTCACAAGACTTATCAACCAGATCCATCAAAACCAAAGCCACCATACTTCATACAGAACAGCACAAATTCTCCTGTGGCGGAGGAGAACACTGAGAGTTACAAATTGCCCTAGTACTGACCGGCTCTGGGTGAAAATGGGAGTTATTGAGAACACCAGGTGCTTTTTACAAGAGGGTTTTCCAAAGAGGTACTGACAGTGATGACAAAGTGACTGATGCTCCTCCTCACCGACTGGAGGGCTACACCGCGTTCTCGATGGCTTCAATTTGGACATAACAGGCATGTGTAGTTTTATCGAAGAAATTCAGTTCGATCTCATATGCCTTTTGTGTAACAAGAACCTATAATCAACTCAACTCAGTTATCAGCACCACATACAACCCAATCACTGCTGATAAATAAGTATTCTATTTTCCAGAATTATTTTGAATTATTAACTTCCTCAGCCATCAGACAAAACTATTTATTGTGTGTCATCACTGGCTATAAGGTAATTTAAATGTATTTTAGGTAGCATATAGGCCTACGTTTCTCTTTGTTTTGTCACCTGGTAACCCATCTTGTAGGTTGTTAGGTAAGGTATACTATTAATCCTTGTGAAATTTGTCCCCTGCACTTGTCCCAGCCTTAGCCACTGGAGAAACTTGTCCAAAAAAGGACCTATCTTCCGATCTTTAGCTAGACTTGGCCAGAAAGTTCCACTGTAAACATTATTGTAAAGCTCTTTTGAGTTGGGAAGCACATTTCTGGACATTGAAACCTGAGTTTGTTGCTGTGATGGTTTTTTACCGTGGCAGCGCTGACACTGAGCCCTATAAACAGATCCCCACACTCTCCCTTCATCCAAAATAGGTATGAGGTCCATCGCAGAGGTGATGAGGGACAAAGTAGGCCAAGGACTTTCACAGAAAATAGATTCCAACTCACTGAGGCCCTGATCATCCTGGGAAGGAACAGGGAGATGAAATGTGGGTTAACTGTCTTCTTGGAAATAACTAATACTCTAAACACTGCAGGATAGGCTATTGGCTACAAAGGTAACTCTGCACTGTACAAGATCAGAGCTGTCTCTTGACAACATGGGGCCCCTCCTTTATCCCATATGAACAGTTAACAATATCAAACCAGGTCATTTGTGTTTTGATAATTAACATTTTGGAGGAAACATATCTAAGGTTAAATTAGGCGTTATTGTCCCCGTAGGGAAATTTGTCCTCTGCATATGACTCATCCTTCAATGCAGCTGGGGTAAACTGTCAGGATCTCCTATTACTGTGCTTGGAGGAGGAAACCCACCCGGAAACATGCAAACTCCAGAACAAAAAAGGCCTGGGCAGCCTGAAAATCAAACCCATGACCCTTTTGCTGTGAGTCATTATCAAAAACTTGGTTGAATTTTCAAACTTGGTATTCGAGTTTGTCATATCTTCAGCTTGGGGGCCCTTAGTTTTCCATGGCTTGTCATTAAATCTGCAGTGTGACTCAGGACCAGAACAGAAAAAGAAAACAGTTCTCAAGGGAAATTATTCATTCAAGTCATTTATACGACAATTGTATATGGTAATTTTTCTGTATGCATAATTGAGTTGTTATTTGTTGAATATAATGATTCAGTTCAAAGTGACATGAATCAAACATATCCATTTACTTTAAGTGCCCGGAGATAAAATAAAAGAAGACATAAACAGACAGAGGAGAGGCTTTTTTGGGTTAGATTTAACATTAACTTTACAACCTACAACCATAAAAGTATCTTCTATCGAGAGACATAAAGCTAGGCTATGTGCAATTAAAACATGTACTCTGCCTGCTGCCTTACAGCGCCCCCATGAGGAGATTTAATTGAAGAAAAAAACAAACATTGAAACTTCGACCCATCTTTATTTACAAATTACTAGAACAAGCAGTGGAGGTGAGCTCAGACTTAGAGAACAGTACAACCAAAATGGAGATAACCTCCCAAAATGCATATGCTATAAAAACTAAAAACATGAAAGAAACAGATGCCGTTTACCTGTGGAACCATTACTCAATGAAATACTCTAATGTTAAATAATGGGTAGATTCTTCAGTTCATTTTACACTAAACAACTAGTCATATGTCAAATAGAAGTTTAGGGGATCACATTGAAATAGGCACAAACTGTGAAGGATTTAGCAAAGGGAAAAAACTCAAAACAAAAGTACAGAGGTTGGGGATCACAACAAACCAATGGCACTTGGACTTAATGCAGTAAAGCACTGTATAAAAGGAAGTGGCTCTAACAAGCATATTTCAATGCATTCTGTTGAGTACAGGGTTCAAAATGATACAGTAAGAAGGAGCATACCAAGTGCCGAAGAACAAGCAGAAAACACACACTATACATTTGCACTCTTTCCTAAACTTGAATACACGATTCATACATTACAAATCTTCAAGTATAATTGAAGTAAAATATCTGTTCCATCCAGACACAGCAGAGATGTCCAGTTAATCTTTGTCCTTTTGTCCAACAGCAGATCTGAAGAGGATTACTTCCTTTCATACAACTATGGGCTTGGTTATTGTTTTTAGCAACTGGGACCATACACGGCCTTTTTCTACCTGTTAGTTTTCTTGGCTTGCTTATGTTGATTCCATGTAATCCATAATCAGAGACCTAAAAATACAGAAAATGTAATTTTGTCATCACATACACAGAAAGTTGGATGTAAGAACTTACATGGAGCAGACTAATCATGGCGACAGCATTTGAGATCAGGCTATTTCCGTGTTCCACCAGCAGTATCTTCATCTTTCAAAACAAACTTTCTTTTAAGAGCTTCTGAAATGAGAGTGGCTGAATCTTCTTCCCTCAGTGATGTACATCCCCTGTTGTATCTACAAAAAATGTGTGACAAATCAACACAGTTCTGACATTTTTCAACAATGTATAGAGCGGCAAAGGTACAATCACAAGTTCATTGCATCATATGCATTTAGAAGCATTTGGGAAACGAAAAGCTACGCCTTCTAAAAGCTCGATACATTTAGTGTTGACCGACAGAGCGATTGTTTTACCTGTCTTTGCTCATCTTCATGCGGTTCATGTCCTTTAAGATGTCCATGACATCTGCAAAGCTGGTGGACTTGGACAGAGACACAGTGTCCTCCTCTGCCTCCCTAAAGTCCATGCTGGGTCTGTCCAGGTCAAAAGTGGCGGACGCCGTCATGGAAACAGGTGGCAGAGGATCAGGCACAAGCTCTGAGACAATGGAGACCACATCCTTCTCATCTTCCTCCTCTTCCTCCTCCTCTTCTTCTGTAACATCACTGATGACAAAGGAGGCAGCAGCTGTGGCGGCAGGCTGGTAGGACGTGGTCTCAAATGGAGCCAAGGAAAAACTCATACTTGTGTCATCAGGAGACAGCAAGTCAGGCGTCAGGGGGTTAGAACCTGAAATGGAACAAAAAAGACTTTATGTGATATTGATATTATACATTTTGGGTTTTTTTCTATGCTTCAGACCACCTAAACAAGTTTGTGAGAAACTGGCAAACAATTAGTACTTCAACTTATTTCCAGAGAGTCATTTATGCAAGAAACAGCATTTATTTGATATAAATAATGTAATAAGGCCACATAAAAGTATAATCTGTATTTAATCCAAAACCAACAATAAACGCGTAAAGTGTCATTAAAAGGTGCACTATGCAATTCATTTGAGGTTATCTCCAAGGAGATGCATACAGTTTGGCATCAAACCTATCCATCTCCATGGAAACAAGCAGGCGACACCACCGGGGGTCAAGTAACCGGAAAGATCTGTGTTTTTCACAGGTATATATGGTTTTGCAATAATACTGTATGTAAATCGAGTTAATTCTAATGCTTATGTTCGAAATAATAACATCTCCATGGAGGTGGCAGACCCTGCCAGAAAGGTTACATAATGCACTTTTAAGTTGACTGTAAGAAACTAGATGTGAAATCACTTTGGGGAATCCAGGACATGTAGGAAAGATTAACAGTTGCCAAGTAGAAACTACCAAAGCCCTTTAGGTAAAGCCAGAACAGCTGACTTGGTAATGTATAGAACAGCAGAATCAAAGTAACTATCAAGAGAGATGCACCTGCAATCACCAATGATCTGACAATGTCACTCTATTAAGTAGACATATTACATTAATTAATTCATAGTTTATTCTGTTTTACCTGTGTCACTTGCCACAATCTTGGCGATCTGTGCCCGCAGTTTGCTGAGCTCATCCTGCAGAGCTGTGGTCCGGTTCAGAGCTGTAACGCCAGGCTTTTTAAGACCTTCCATTCTTTTCAAGCCTTCACGCCTGAAGTTGGGCACAGAGGAGTTTCTGTGAAGAACTAGAAGAGGAGTTGGTCGCCATTCATGTTTCAGTGGACGGGCGTCACTCCTGGGGGAAAAAAAAGGTAATTTTGGTCATTTTTATTGTGATCTATGATGCAAACAAAGCTCCTCATTTTCTTTTTTCAAATGTTAACTTACACAGGAGACACACAGAGATCATATACTGTAGTGTACAATCACCTGACTCTTGCATACGTTTCCTCCTCATCAGCAACAATCCAAGCTATATCTGCTAAAGTAGGAACCATGGGCCCATCAAAAGGACGAAGAGAGGGAAGGCCTGGTAATTCCTGTTGGACAATATTTCACCATATAAGCATGTAATGCATCTAGAACAGTCTAGAACAAGAACAATCTTATAAACTAAGATAAGTTATAACAATACCTGAAAACATGCCCTCTGAGGAGGTTTGAGTGGAAGAGTAGAGCCTATCCTTCTCACAACACTACGTGTAGATCCATGGGGCTTATTTTGCCAAATGGGAATTACATCCTGCAAAGTAAATTCAAAATAAATGCAATCCCGATTTAGGTATGTAATAACTGAATCATTCATATTAGTTACAAGCAGCCAGACTTACCGAGTCCGTTTCCATGTTGGTAGCTCAGCAGGCTATCACTCCTGGAACAGTGCACACCAAATCTCGGTGTTGGCTAATTGTATCTGAAGGCTCAGCACTTCAGTAAGCAGATGTCATCTTTGGTTGATCGCCAGGTCTTAAGATAAAATGTACTCATTAATTAACTACAGCTGCCATTCACGTGCATAAAGGTTTTACATTAAGTGGACATACTTCAAAAAGACTGAAAATGAAAAAGGATTATATTAATTGGATAGACCTACACTCGAATCAATTCTTTGTACCAGCCAGGTCATCTTTAACTAATTACATCTTAAAATGTCCCTAATGGTCTCCATTTGAGTCTTAACAAAAGCTCTGTGTTACTCTAAAACTCCAGTCACTACATATCTACATTACGAAATAAAAAAACAAATATAAAATAAACTGGCATTGCTGTCTGGTATGCATCTCAGCTCCAGTTGTTGGGAACTATTCCAGGAGGTTCAAATATCAGTATTTCAAAATCATATTGTATAAGTATAAAATATAAAAAATCCTTCTGTAGCTTTATAATATATAATATAAACCTGGTGAATTTGAAGAGTAACCACAGTGCAAGAAGCTATCTTGGGTTAGCGTTAGCATCACGGCTCTTCGTGACCTCAGCTACAACCCGCAAACGTGATCGATATTTATTTTCGTGAAACACTATCAGCACCAAAACAATCTAGATACGCACCTCAATGTTGACACAATCCACATGAAATGAAACAATAGAAAAGTAGGTTTGTAAAAGATTCTCCTCTTCGTCTTTCAGAGTTGTGTTTTCGTTCTTTAGGCCCGGAAGCCTGTATACTGCTCCTATGATTTGATTGGTTGAGCGCATGAACATCCTCCAGTCACCGGCTAAAGTTATAAACGCAATATAATAACAAAATAATAATAGGGTTAGGTGTAGCTCTCCCAAGAAGCCTACAGCCATTCGTTTGTAAATGCAGGTAGGATATTGTTATATTTTATTTTTGTCTTATTTGTCATTCGTGCAATTTTTAAATCCATAAAACCCATGATGAATCCAGAGGACTTTATTCAATACACTTCCGCCATCACCTCCAGACTACTTGGTTTGAATTATCTTGACCTAAACATCCTTTGGTTGCTGTGCCTGGGCGGGGTCTGACATGAACTTGCGCTGTGTGATCGTGGTACCTAGCCATCTGCAGAGGAACCAAAACACTGCATAGTTACTGCTGCCCCTGGAATGTTGGCAGAAGATTTAATCTACACAGGTTTGTACAAACCACATATTCTACATGTGATCTATTGTTGGCCTTGTTTATGCATTGTGTTTCATGTTATTTTGTTAGGATGCTTTGCCCATATCCTCTGCTAAGGCAGGTTTGGCTTGTTGAATCATTCATTACACAACAGAATACGTTTTTGCTGGTTAAAATATGCGCGCCTTGATGGTTATGGTATTTTGTAACTAGGCCTATAAGGCTTGTCTATAAGGATGCTGAGTGTATGTCACTGTGTGCACTTGACCTACAAACTAGGCCCAATACCCCAAAAGAATTTAGTGTAGTGTAAAATTCTGCCACTATACACCAATGATGATGGCTCAGCAGTGGGCCTAATAGGCCCACTATTGACCGACCATTGGAAATCTGATCCTTTTCACTATGAGCTTGTAAGTACTGCTCTCTTCCTTGAGTGGTCATGTGGCTGTAGCTGTTCAACCTACTACTCAAGTCAGATCAGAGTCTTTGCTTGTGTTTGTGCAGGTGCTGTAACTGGGGCAAACGACAGACATGGGAAATAAAAGGAAGAAGAAGGATACCAGTTGGTCCCTGGATCTTCTCCACTACTATGCAGCATCAGAGAATCAGAAAATGCCTCCATCTGCAATGAGACCCACACTTTAGAGCCATGGATCACAAGCCTCCAAAGAACAAGAGCAGGACGAGTTACTTTGGCAACGTCAAGAACAGGTCACACATTTCTTCACAGATAAGAACAAAACGCAGCATGATCAGGTCAGATTTTAGTCATATAAAGCTATAAAGTCAGATATGGTGAGTGAATGTTTCACATTTGCTTCAAGACCAGTCAACTCGTAATTTCTTTATAACTTCTTTGCTTTTGATTGGATTTGCACATACAAAAAATATTGCAGAAAAAGATTCCGTTGTACTCACCTGGACACTTTTTTTTAAAAACAAGACATTTTGACTCTCATCCAAGAGTCATTCTCAATCTGCATACAAAAAACCCACTAATTCATTCATTGGGTTTGTTTGTCTTGTTTAGAGGCAGCATACATTTAAACTCATGTTTTTGTAGGTGATATGATCTGCTTGACACAAACAACTTACATGATGTGTTAGCTTGTGCATTTGTTTATTTTCAGGTTGGGGCCTAAACTGCCCACAGGTGTCTCTCAGCCTCCACAGTTCACTACGAGTACATGGGAGGTCCAGCCCCTGGCCCCAGCTCTGCAGCAGCCCACAGTGAGCAGCGAGAGGAGGCAGAAGCCTATGCCAGCCAGACCACTGAACCACACCCCCCACATCAGAAATCCTAAACTGCGCCAGTACTACTTGCAAGGTAGCCTATGCATGCAACCAAGTCATTTCCCATGTGAATCAATAAAAGTTTTAAGCATTCACTCTGTACATTGATATAATCTCTAGAGTCTTTTGTCAGATTCCAAATCTTAATCTTGAACTGTGGTTCAACAAAAGTTAAATAAAAGAACCACTGTTAGAAATGGTAGTATTTCTATTGAGGAAGTTTAACAAGGTCAAAGGATTAATGTATAAATAAATAAATAATGAAAAACAGGATTCAGAGCCAGATAAACTGGTAATACAAGTCACTGTAGTAAAACTGAGGAGAATGTACCACCAGCAACTACAATATATGGGTTTCAGAATGAGGAAGAATTAGGACTTTTGCCATAGCAATTAACAATTTAAAACTAAATATTATATATTTTTTCTATCTTTTTTTTCTTTTGAAATGAGAAAAGTCCCCAAAATGTCACCCATACCAGGAAGCTGAAACCCTTGAATTGCACTATTATTCATTTATGCTGCAGAATATTGGCCATATTGGAAAATAATCAGCTACATAGGTATAGTGTAATCAATGATTGTATAGTAAAAGTCAAGTGAAATAATGATATGTTGTTATCCTAATTTATGTTTTATATTCATATTAATAAGGTGTACATAGGTATATAGATATTAAACTTACTAACTCTTGTTTGGAGCAAAACATAGTGATCAAGGGCAAAGGGAGAGACTCTGGGTAAGAGACTGATGACAGAATGAAAACACCAGGCAGATGACAATAAGAACAATTTATTTATACATAATCATTCAGTCATTCTCTATTCAAGAGAGATAGATATTAAGAGACAGGGATATTTATTTATGTATTTGTTTGTTTTACCTTTATTTAGCCAGGAGAACCTCTCTGAGATTAAAAATCTCTTTTTTAAGAGTGTCTTGGCGCGTTCTTCATATGGCACACTATTTTTGGTGCACATGTATTATCCCAGGTGTAACTTGTAATAGATGAATCATATTTTTTCTTTTTTCTTTTTTTAGGAACTCCATGGGAAGTAAACTGTACAGATGTGACAAATTACAAGGTTAGAATTATTTTTATTTGAACACTGGGTAGAGAATAACCACTAGTGTGTCTGTGGCTGTCCAGTATCTCCAAAAAACTGCTGCTTTAAAACAGCCTAACAATAGGGGGCAGCAACAGACTAACATAACAGCTGCATAAATATGTGCCTGGGCATTTGTAATCTATGACTGTACTCATAAAAAGGTCAATGTTCAGAGGATTTCTTGTGAGTTGTCCGTCAAATGGTGGCACGATGGGGAAGCAGAGTCTTTTTCACAGCCTTTTAAAAAAAAACTATAAAAAACATACGTCTGAACTTTTCTCAAAGGTTTGTGCCAGCATTGACTTTATGGTTGAATAAAATGTACTGCAAAACCAGACTAGCAGGCCATATTCATTTGTACGTCCTTTTGACAGCCTGTATTTTGCCACACAGGGTCACTCCGGGGACACGGTTTTTAGTGTTTCATCGCAGTTTCACAACTCATCTCAGACGTGTTCATCAGATACGCTCATCCCTCGAGAGGTAAGATTTTCATTTCTACTCCAGCATAGAATTGTAAAGTAATGCAAGAGTTTTCAAGGGACTATATTTATGCATGGATGCTCCTTTTTTTGTGTGTGTGTCATGTATTCAATTAGAAAACGTGACTGTTCACCTCCAAATGCACATCCAAATAGTGCTGAACATAAACCGGTGATTAGAATATACTTATTTACTTTTATTTATGGTTTGTTTCTTTTTCTGTAAGCTTTTCATGATTCTAAGTTTCTTTTTGTTCATTCACTGTCGCAATATACTTCTCTTTAGTTTAGTTTATTTGCCAGTTGCAGTTAAAAAACACATTGGAAAGCCATGTGTAAAAAAGCCCAAAGTGCACAATAAAACATCAAAAACAACCACACAAACAAACAAATAATGGACAGTTACAAAACACTAACTAACTACTACTAACCATGACAAATTTGACACTGTGAAAGTAACCAAGCTAAAAAATAAATAAATAAGCTTTTTTCCTTTATCCATTCATGTTAACCAATTTCTAGGTATAATGGAAAAGAAATATGCTTTTTTTAATAGTTTACCAAAATCTAATTTTACTGCTTGCATTTTGCTAGAGGCAGGAAGTGTGTTTGTCTTGATTTGGACAATCAGGTGGTCATTACATCATAAAACTTGACACAAAAGGGCTCTATCTTTTGTTTTGCTGCCTCACTAAATATTCACATGGTGGCATGTTGTTTGCCATAAATAAGGGCCCTGTGGCCAAACCCACGTCATGCACACCTCATGCACTGAAGATTGTAGTCCAAACAGATACGTGCAGGAGATGTGGGCAGTGAGAAAGGGGAAGTGTTCTCTCCTGTAACTTGTCATACTCACAGTCACAGTTTGTGCTAATCATGGCGTCTTCTTTCAAGCAGCTGCTGGTCGTCCCGAAGGAAAAGGCCTTATCTGCAACTCAAGAGGAATCACAGCAACAAGCTCCAACAAAGTTCAGCCTGGATTCTAAACACAAACCAGAACTAGGAGACACTTGGACTCATTCCCCATCACCAGAAGCAGAATATGACAAACTACTGGTAAGCACAAATGTCATTCCACTTTTTATGTCCTGGCATGAGACTATGCAATGTTTTTTCTGATTGTTTATTTATAGTCAAGTTTGTTGTGCTTGGGGATTGGACGGTAGGAAATTTCCACGGTGTGAGACCCGTGGCCAAAAATACCACTGTATGATGGTATATTTTATAAAAACAAGGGAGAGATTTGGAGGAAACGCAGAGGAATTCAAGGCAAAACAAGTAGCCTCAGTGAATAAGTCTATATAATGCAATAGATATACATAGATTGAAAGACTTGAGACTACTCCATTCCGGTTATTTACTTTGGTTGTGGCATGTTATATCTGTGAAATGACCAAATCTTATTATTATTTGTGAACTCGAGGACCAGTTATTGTCCCGTCCCTCGTTGTGCTCTGTAGTCCAGGTTTGCAGGTCCAACTTACAGGTCATTTCTGGATCACAGAACCAAGTGGAATTGAAACATTTTGCCGTTATTTTTGTTGAATATCTCTTGTTGCATTTTTTTCATGTGATAATAATACTCATTCTAGATCTCAGATGCACCTTTGCTGTTGTTTGCTGCTGTTTGTGTATGCTGAGGTGGGAAATATATTAGAAAATGGATAATATCACAATTGTTGTTTTAGAGAATTATAGTATTGTGTATATTGTCTACAATTAAAACTTATATTTGAACATAAATGACCACAAAGAGACAGGCAGGTGTAATCTCCAAAACAAGGGCATACAGTGATTTTTCTGCTCTTTGTGGTTAATTTTACTGTCCATAAAGGTTTTGTGCAGTATTTGAATCTCAACAAAGACATTTACTGGCACATTTTGGCACATTATTGTCAGAATATTGTTATCAAGATAAAGATAATTTGTTTTTGTCAGTAACTTCCACCCCTATGTGTATGTACATGCATACAACCTTTTACGTTACAGAAAAGCGCTTCTATCTGTGATTAGTGTATTTCATTATATGTTCACTACCAGCTATTGTAGAAGTACTTCAAAATCAATCATATTTTTATTCTTTACCTAGACTCTGGAACCGTTTGGATGTTACGCAAATAATTTGACGTACACTTTACTTCCCCGACAGGATGTAGAGACCGTGCCTATGCCTGACGGACAGCTCTGCTTACTGGCTCTCCCGCCTGAGTGCTGTGAAGGCGAGGGAGCAGACGCCACTCCATATCTGAAACTATTCGGCCGCTATATCACTGACTGCAAGGTGGGAGTCTCAAACAGCAAAAGCCTCTAGAAAATTCTTGGGTTTTCACTCGCTCTCTCTCTCTTCCAGGGGGTGGTGTCCGGGATTCTTCTGGTCACTTCCAATAAGCTCTTCTTTGATCCGTGTAAGACCCATCCCCTGGTGAAGGAGAATGGCTGTGAAGAGTATGTCCTGTCCTACTCAGTGGACAGTCTGGCTTCTGTCTCCTTCTATTCTGACATCACACATGTTTATTTCAACTCTTCGCAGCAGAGGTTAGTTGTGATTTACACAACCAAGCACACACACGTACACACTTCCCATTTTAGTAAACTCTGACAAATGAATGAGGTGCAGTGACAAGACTCTGGCAGTTAGACATAATCTGGAGAGGCTGCAGAGGCTGATGGTTCTGCTGCTGCGGTGGACACATGGTTAATGAGGATTTTGTCCCTGTAGCTTTAAAAGTAAGTAAGTTTTATGGAAGAGAAAGTGTATTTGCATAAATAGCTTGAGAGGTGATTGCCTGAGATGCAACGGAGCAGGCTGTGATTGGTTAATGACAGTAAAAGACAGATGATAAAAAACATTTTATTCTCCTGGTTGAATTTATGCTTAGCATAACTTTTAGCTAAACTTTTAAACTAAAATAAAAACAATAATTTGATGGATTTCTTTTTAGGAGAAAAGGAAGGACCCTTTTCCCAAAAATAAAACCACTTAAAAGCCAAACAAACCATCCAGGCCACACAGACCTTGCTGCATCTCTGAAATCTGTTCTGAGCGATCGAGATGTGTGTGATGGTGGTGAGGAGGAGGAAGAGTCCCACAGCAAGGACATGGTGGAGATAGAGGGGGAGCTGGACAGTGGTCTACTTAATGGCGTGTACGACCCGGCTGCAGCAGCGGTCTGCAGCAGTGCTGCAACCTTCTGTTGTGGTGGACAAGAGCCTACAAGTGGACTGAAGATGGAAGAAGAGACATCAGCTGTGAAAGAGCAGAGAACAGGTATATCAATGTCAATCTGCACTTTCAGATGCAGTTCTGTATTATGTTTTGTTTTGAATCATTTATTAAATAATACATTATTTAAATGCCATTTATCCTGATACATTTAGAAAACTGTCCAGTGTTAACAATGAGATTGTTCGTTTTCTTAGAAATAAATGGTTGAATTAGGAAAACATGTGGGGTAAAAACAGTCTTTGGACTTTTATTAGTGCAGGCTGGAAATGAAAGCGCTTCTTGTAAATAGATGCATTGTATATCTATAGAGACTGATGCTTCTATACATTACTTTAAGAAGTACAAGCAAGCTTTGCTTCTATACCAGTGACTTGATAATATACTATTTAATCCCAGTATGTGGGAGAACGTCAAGGAGCAGCTCTGAGGGACTTATGTTTGTGCGGCTGCGGGCTCAGCTGCCTGCAAGAAGGAGGAAGGCTATTGGTCTTCAGCTCGGGTCGGCCAAAACACTATCAAGAAGAGACGCATGGCTCGCCCTGTCACAGGAGAGGTACATGACTCTTACAGTGCCTAATAATAATAATAATAATAATAATAATAATAATAATAATAACATAGAGTTATTAAAAGGTAGTTTTGAAGAGATGGTTTTTTCAGGAATGTTTCGAAGATGGTTAGTGTGGAACCACTTTTTACCTACATTTTTTAGTTGAATTGTTTTTTCTTATAGTCACTTTTGGCTCATTTAAACACTCACAAATGTTATGCTTACACAGTGACCCTTATCCAAACACTTCCACCACTCTATGTACCACTGAAGTACAAAGGTAACTGCAACTGACTGTTTCAATGGCAAATCCTGAATGTGACTCATTGATCAAATGCCCTTTTGAGCCAAACAGAATTTAGTTGAAGTTGTTTTGCAAACTGATTTCCTAACCAAATGACTGACTCCAGTAACATGGCTCTTATCCCTACAGTTCGGACAAGTTGTACGCCTACCTTACACAGTGTCGACCGGACCTGTGTTTACTAGAAGGTGCGCAGGAGGAGGATGAAGATGAATTTGTTCTAATTGAGGACAAAGAGCAAGAGAGTGAGGAGGAAGGGGAAAACTTCCAGAGACAGCGTAGCTCTGGAGAAGACTGGGAGGTCAGAGGAGTACACAAGCTGGAAACAAGTTAATCTTCTGTAGCTTTTGAATCAAAAAGAGCATTTTTAATTGGTTGCACCGCTGTGTGCTTCTAGATGGTAGTAATGGATGACCACAAGGAAAGGTCCATCCTAGCGATTGACAAAGAACCAGAAGGACTACAGAGTATTGTGGAACGCAGCCATATTTTAGAGGCTTCACATGTGAAAGAGGTGAGTGACATATTTTGAAATATAAATTAAGGCAAGGCAAGGCAAGGCAAGTTTATTTGTAGAGCTCAATTCGTACACAAAGGCAATTCAAAGTGCTTCACACCACAGGAAAACAATGCATTAAAATCACAAAGACATGACAGAATAGTTTAAGAAATAAAAGAGAAGAATGCAGATAAAATCATTTCAGTCATATGCACAGTTAAACAAAATTGTTTTATTTAACATTGCCAGAGTAGCGGCCTGTCTCACATCCTCAGGAAGACTGTTCCAGATTTTAGCTGCATAAAACTGAAACGCAGATTCCCCATGTTTAGTCCAGACTCTGGGCACCAGCAGGAGGCCGGTCCCTGAGGTTCTCAGAGTCCGAGATGGTTCATATGGCACTAACATGTCATACTTTGGTGCTAGGCCATGGAGAGACTTGTATACAAGCAGAGCTGCTTTGAAGTCTATTCTCTGAGCCACAGGGAGCCAGTGCAGAGACCTGAGCACAGGACTAATGTGATCGTACTTCCTGGTTCTAGTCAGGACCCGAGTAGCAGCGTTCTGGATGTACTGCAGCTGTTTTACAGCTCGTTTGGAGAGGCCAGTGAGCAGGCCGTTACAGTAGTCTAATCTACTAGAGACAAACGCATGGATAAGTCTCTCCAAGTCTGGTTTAGACACTATACTTTTGATTTTGGCAATGTTTTTTAGATGGTAAAAGACTGCTGCTGATGTTATTGATTTGACGTGGCTGTTAAAATTCAAGTCCATTATTACCCCCAGATTTCTAACTTGATTTGTATGTTTTAGAGCGAGACTCTGGAGGTGACTGTTAACACTTTCTCTTTGATTCTGTGGGCCAAAGACGATGATTTCAGTCTTTGTCTGAGTTCAGCTGGAGAAAGTTGTTTTGCATCCACACACTGATCTGTTGGATGCAGTGACAGAGTGAGTCCACTGGTCCATATTCACCTGCCGTCAGTGAAACATAGATCTGAGTGTCGTCTGCATAATTGTGATAGGACACATTCTAGCTGCGTATCAACTGACCTAATGGCAGCATGTAGAGGTTGAATAGAAGGGGTCCCAGGATTGACCCTTGGGGCACCCCACAGGTCAGGGGTCATCCGGTCTGAGACACAGTTACCAATTTCAACAAAATACTTCCTGTCTTCCAGATAGGACTTTAACCAGTTTAGGGGCAGTGCCAGTGATGCCCACCCAGTCCTCTAGTCTCTGTAAGAGGATCCATGATCGACAGTGTCAAAAGCAGCACTCAGATCTAACAGAATTAAGACTGAGGCTTTGCCCGCGTCAGTGTTCAGGTGGATGTCATTTGTCACCTTGACAAGAGCAGTCTCAGTGCTGTGATGAGGTCTAAAACCTGACTGGAAAACATCAAATGAGTTGTTTATTAAGAGGAAATCAGTGAGCTGTTGGTAAACAACCTTTTCAAGGACTTTGCCACAAAATGGCAGATTAGAGATGGGCCGGTAATTACTCAGTACTGCGGCATCAAGACTGCTCTTCTTTAGGAGAGGCTTTATGACCGCAGTTTTCAAAGACATTGGGAATGTTCCAGATTGAAGCGACGTGTTAACTATTTGAGTGAGTGGTGCTAACAAACTGTTCAGCACAGACTTTAGAAATCTGGTGGGTAACACATCGAGGCAGCATGTAGATGAACTCAGGACTGGTGATGATCTCCTGGACAGTTTTGTCAGTTACAGGTGCAAAGTGAGTCAGCTCCTAAGTGTGTAGGTGGTTTTAGGGTTATTTTTTGCATTGTAGAATTTATAGCATTTTTGATGCCCTGAACTTTGTCATTAAAGAATAATGCAAACTCATTACACTTGGACGATGTGGAAATGAGTTCTAACGGCAGCTGAGCTGGAGGGTTTGTTAATCTGTTTACTGTGGCAAACAGGAGGACACGCGAGTTGTTGACTACAGCTTCCAATTATTTCAGAAAAATATCCTTCCCTAGTTCTACATAAAATGAGGTTGTACATGTACAACTTCTCTCTGTAAATCTTCTTTTGAACCTGGAGCTTTGACTTGCGCCATTTTTGTTCGGGCCCGCGGCACTCCCTTTTCTGTGCTCTGACCGAATCATCATTTCTCCATGGCGCCTTCTGCTTATTTTTAACAATTTTTAGCCTTCATAGGGGCAATGGTGTCGAGAACATTCAAAACACTAGATGTAACAGAGTTCAACAAATCATTTACATTAGAACATGAGACATTTTCAAAGTTTCTCATTTCCATAAACAGTTTTCCTGTGCTGTCATTTATGTGTCTCCTCCGAACAACTGCAGGACCAGCCGGTGGTTTGGGTAAAACAGACAGGTCAAAGAAGACACCGAAATGATCAGACAGAGCAACATCTATCACATTAACGTTTGAAATATTAACCCCCTTTGTAATTAGAAGATCTAGAGTGAGCCCTCTGCTGTGGGTGGGGCCACTCACGTGCTGAGTAAGACCAAAAGTTTCAAGGACAGCATGAAGCTCTTTAGCGTTTCTGTCACAGATATTATCAACATGAACATTGAAATCACCTGTTATGACCAAACCATCAAAGTCTGTGCATACGACTGAAAGCATCTCAGTAAAATCATCAATAAAACTTTTGCAGTGCTGAGGAGGCTTGTATAAAACAATGAAGAGAATGGATGGAGACTGTTTTAGCTCAATTTTTAAAGGATACATACTCAAATGTTGAAAACTCCCCAAAGGACAACCTGTGGGTAACTTATTTCATTTCTAACAAAAGCACACACACCTCCTCCCTTTTTTGTTTCAGATTCAAATATAAAGTTGGGTGGAGCAGATTCTATTAGAAACAAAATTTCCTGTGTTTTTGTCAAGCCATGTTTCAGTTAAAAACATAAAATCAAGATTATAAGAAGAAATAAAATTATTAATTAAGAATGATTTGTTACATAAGAATCTGACATTTAGCACAGCAAGTTTCAGACTAGTTTCAGTGAGACTGGGCGTTATCTTTTTACAGGGAATATGAATCAAATTTCTCAGATTGGGCAGTCTGACTCGCATTTTGTTTTCCCATCTGTGTGATGTGACAGAAATAGCACTAGGGGAGGCGGTTTTTACACTGGACCCCGGGTTGGTTTGATTTTTATTATGACTATAAGTCCCAGCAACGCTGAGACCCAGTGCATCCTAGCTATAGGAGATACCAGGTGAAAGGCGACGGGGGATAGGTAGGGGGGCTTTTGTTGGTGTAGCGGGCACCGGTGAGAGTTTGGGCGCAGTTTTGCCCCACCAGTTTTGGTGGTCTGTATAGCAGCAGTCAGGGGAGAGTTCATCATCGTTAGAACTCTTGATCTTATTACAACTTGATCTAAATTACAACTGTGGAAGTTAGTGAGTAACACCTACTATTGAATAAAACATTATTTTAAATAATGACATTACTTGTTTAGAGCCACTTTGCCTCTAGGTTGCTTTAGAGGTTGATGTGGTTAGTGAAGTTGGTGAAGTTACTACATTGTTTTTTTTCTTCCCTCAAGTAGAAATTTCACTTGATATTTACACTTTGGAAAATGCTATCAATAACATATTTATAACACTGAAGAAAAGGCAATAATGCAGTTTTTTGCCCCATAAAGGAATAACTGATCACATCATTAGGTGTATTTACAGAAAAATAATAACTAGATAAGATGGAAGTAACATAAACATTACATAAAAATCAGATAACCCAATAATTAGATCTGATAGCTGGTGTGTATTTACATGCAAAAAATAAATCTAAAGCACTTGACTGGTGATATTGTTCTACCAATGGTTGTTTTCACTTTAAAATAACACTTTCAATCTTTCATATTTTCTCATTCCTTTGTGTCATTGTTGTCTTAGTTTGCCATTGTTTGCATAATTTTCCTTGGCATCACCCGCACAGGCTTCAGAAAGAAATCTGATTGCTCACATCAGATGTAACTGTTAATAATCTGATAACTCCAGAAATCTAATAATGGTCGTATTTTTGGTCTGCATGTAAATATAGCCACTGTAGGCCATTTGCATACTTTTGAAACATACGATAACCATATCTAAAGTGAAAAATACTATCATAATGCTATTTGTATTCATGTTTTGTGTTGGACTTTTAATCCTTTGATGAAGTACAATCACTTTTTCACAAGTTTAACAATGGGCTTATCCGTAGCTCTGCAGCCCAGGCCAGCTCCATCTGCTGCTGGTCAACTTCCTTCCATTTGGACTTTTATTGCTTTTCTCTGCTTTGATCTCACTAAGCTTTGTAAGGAGCTGCCTCCCAGGACTGTGGGCCATACCTGGAAACTAACATTCAGCACTTCACGCCACGGATCCAGCCTCAAGTCTCTGTACCGAAAAGTCAGCGCTTCAGATACCCCGGCTCTTGTAGTTATAAAGGATGCACTTGATGAGGTAAATGTAATGCTGCTGTGATTCACAACCAGGTTTTAACAGCAGCTTTTAATCATATATTTGAATGACTTGTAGGTCTTTGGTGCCTTTCTCTCCCATCCCCTGAGACCCAGTGAAGCCTTCTATGGCACAGGAGAAACGTTCCTCTTCATGTTGCATCCACGCTTTAAGGTAAAAGAAGGCTCATGGAATATGTGCACATTTCAGTATCATTTCAACAACAAACCGCTTATCAAAGTAAAAAAAATTCAAAAAGTACTTAAATATAAATATCGATTAATTTCTAAAATGTTGTTTGCAGTGTTTCAGATGGACTGGGGAAAACTCGTTTTTCATTAAAGGTGACTTGGACTCCTTTGCTATAGGAGGAGGAAGGTAATATGAAATTAAAATAAGAATTATTGCTGTATTTTTAAAATCTACAGCATATTTCCTGTGTAACTGTTCTTTTTGTGTGCACGCTTTCCCAGTGGTCACTTTGGGCTGTGGGTGGATGAGAATCTGTACTTGGGCCGCAGCAGCCCCTGCTACACCTTCAATAACTGTTGCCTCTCTGAAACGGCTGACTTTCGAATCATGGAGCTGGAAGTGTGGACTTTTGGATAAGACTCTCTGCTTCGATAAACATTCACCATCAAGTTAAAGTGCTCACTCATGTCAATGTACAGTCCATCTCTTTATTATGGTCTCGACAGCACAGACTGCTCCACAAGAGAAGACTCATTCCTGTGGGTTTGGCATTGATGCTGTGGTGACTGGAGCTTTCTGAAGGCACCGAGCCACTGGTGTCAAAGCACTCCTCAGATGCTGTGAATCTTTCATTTTAAGATTTACTGTATTAGCACTTACCGCCGTTCATAAAATGTGTATTACCATCATAATTGAAGACTTGGCTAATATAATGTCTTATTCAACAGCTACTGAACATTCTTAGATGACTTTCTCTCCAACCATCCAGGGCCTTGTCTCTCAGTCTGCTCCTTGTAATCAGCATTGCTTTCCTGAAACCTATCTAACATCTGGCAGGCTCTTAAGACACTTTCAGTATGAGCCAAAACGAATGCTAAATGTAGACTTGAATCCGTAAATCATTTGGATGTGTGTACATTGTTAAATATTGTAGAACGGAAGAGAAAATAAAATCATTGTCATGTACCACTTTGCTTTTTCCTGTTTTTAAAGCATCCAATATTAAAGGAAAAAATGCAGAAGAACTTTGTTTTGAAATATTTTTAATGTTTACATAGTTATCATTATAATTTAATTGTTAGTTTTTTATACAAAGTACAAAAGTGTGATGATATTATGTGCAAGGCTTTAGTCTGTATGGTGTTTATATCCCCTGAGACAAAGATGGGTGTTGCCTAAAGCTGCATCAGTAATAACATCAGGCCTTGCCCAGCCTAGAGGGAGCTTTGAGGCAAGACCGTCACAAATACTGAACTACAGACAACAAACCTTGTCTCTGAGGGAGCTTAAGCACTGAAACCCAGAGCTGAACAGTGCACAAGAGCACTTGTGCTTGTGTGTACAATGCAGAGAGGTGATCTGGTAAGTCCAACAGTTGAGTCTAATACATTATTCTGTCCGGTATGGGTTGGCCTTCTCCAAGCTCTCCTTCAGGAAGCCAAGATAAGTGGATGTGGAGGGGTCCTCAAAGCTCCCAGAGAAGCTGAAACTGGCCCCTTCCTCTTCTGGTTTCATAGCAGTTTGATCCAGGAAGTAGTTGGCATTAATATGGTGAACCTAAAAATACAAATACTATTAGTATCAGTATTTCTATAACAGAATTAAGTATAAGCTATAGTTTGTAATAAAAACAATGTTTACAATGGTCCCATTAGGCAGTGCCACCATCATCTCCACAGGAAAGTTGTAGCTCTCCAAGTGTAGGCGAGCCTTTTCACTCAACACAGGGTTGTTTTCATCAGCCTATTAGAAGTCAGGACTTTAGATTAAAATAGACATACGTTTAAAGCATCTTGTGTATGACAGGACTGACACAAACCTGCATGTCCTCTAGTTCTTTGACTAGTGACCAGCTGCTGATAAAGCTCTGGTTGAGAAGGGCCAGAACGGGCGAACTTTCCAGGACTGTCTCCCGGAGAGTTCGCCCCGAACCTACACAAAGAACAATGCACTTGTGACAAGATACATTTCTTCACCTAATTGTACAGTGGTTAAAAGGACTAAGCACAGTGACTCACCTCAGCATGACTGGTCATCTAGTGCCCCCCACAGTAAAATGGAATGCACAAGTTTGTTCTCTGCTTCTGCCCTTTTAAAGGCTTCTGAGAAAGGCAGGTAATCTACCTGCGATAGAACAAGAGACGGCAGGTTCACCCTGTGATTGAGTCCAAGCTTAAAGCTGGGCTTTAGAGATACAAACCTTCTTGAATGGATAATAAGTGACCTCCATGAGATGAAGAGCTTCTTGATGACTGATCTCTGAGTTCCAGATGATGTCCTCAAAGACAAACTGGATTGGGTCATGGCTGCTCTCTTTACTGTCAATAACATTACCTTCTTCATCAAAAATAACAGAGGGAGTGGACGGGCCAGTGGAAATCAGCTCCATCTGCACAGATGGACAATTTAAAATACACCATCAGAGTGACAATTGAGAATAAAGAAACGTGTTCAAAAGCAGATCATTTAACCTGGGGGAGGTATCCTATATCCACTTCCATGTTGCTACTTTCACTGGCGCCATACAACCATTCCATGTCCACATTTAGAGACCTGGAGAAGAGAATGTAAAGTACAAAAAAGATATAAAACCACCATGTAGTGGAAGTGCAGCTTGACTTAGCCTGATCTACCTGTTATTAGGGACATAGAGGTGGAAGTGGCGAACATGAGAGCCATCTTTGGAGAGAACAATGTTACCAGTGAACTGTCCCGGCGTAAACCAGAAGGGAAAGTTTGGTACTTCATTCAGCTGGAACTCTGCATGAATCCTAGACACATAAATCAAGCAAAAATGTACAGTTTTGAGGTCTTTGTACTCAACTTCAGTTATTATATTGTTATAATTGTGATTACCTAAAGTAAATATCAAAATAGAACTCATTGCTTGCACGAATACAAGCCACAGTGCCTTGAGGAGCAAACCGGGATTTGATAAAGGGCCGAGGGTGGAACATACTCAGAAGGGAGTGAACGAGAACCTGAAACATACTCTTATTTAGTTACGAACTGACACTTTGCACAACATTATTTTTTAGCAATTAGCAAACCTCTTTGCCCTTTGGAGTGGGAGGGTGATAGCGATTGTTGGGTAGGTAACCAGTAAAGATGTTGAGTTCACTTGCAATCACCCACCAAGTGGCACCCACATCCACTTTGTTCTTTGGGGGCAAGAAGACTTTGAAATGGCTGGCCGAGAGCGTGGAAGAGGGCACTGCTGGAGATGTCCAAGAGCGTAGACCACTCAGAGAGCTGTGAGAAACCTGCACAAACAAAACATGAATGATCATTGATCTATGAAACAATGGCTCTATGCATATTGGCTGTCCTGCAATTACAATACTTAAGCCTTAAGAATGTCTTTTTCACTAGAAGTGTTGAAAGTGCAAGTGAAGGAGGTTTTAATGTCAATAATTACATTCTGAAGCACTGCAGAATGAAACATACCCCAAGAAAACCATCCTTGCTCTTTGTCATGGAGTCAAGCTGAAGAGGCTGCATTTTTGCCACCAATGTTAAAGTCTCGCCATTGGGGTCGTGAATGATTTCTTCATCCACTTCCATGGGGGGTGTAATTCCTACAGAAAAGTGTAGGATTAGTTGGAGGTCTGGTATGACCACAGAATTATACAATGTGGGTGGGGGTGGTGGTGGTGGTGATGGTGGTGATGGTGGTGGTGGTGGTGTGGTGGTGGTGGTGGTGGTGGTGGTGGTGGTGGTAGTAGTAGTAGTAGTAGTAGTGTGTTACCAGTGAGTTTCTCCACAATGGGCTTAAACTCCTCTGGACTGAGATAGAAGTCATGGTCAGTGTCTAACGAGGAGAAGAGGAAAAGTCCCTCTGCTCCCAGAATATGCGCACTGTCCTCCTGCAGACACACATCAAGTACGTTAGAGTGACCCTATTGTCACGTGGCACGGTTCAGGGGTTACAATGTCATGTGCTAAAATCGAAACGGGGGCAGGAATCTGTATGAGAAGAACATCAAAACCAAAAACTGACAGTAGAAAATCTCAAGAGCCCTGGGGCCAGTGATGCAGACAAGCAGACATGCTTATGTGTGCACTTACAATGGAGGGGCCAACAGTGAAGCTAGTTCAACCAAAGTTTGTGTCCAGACTGTATTTAATTGGTAGGGAATTAAAACACACACAAAGACAACAATAATCCCATTCCAACGATATAGACTGACTTGGTAAAAGTTTCACAGATGCTTACATGACGTTTCAAAAGCTGAGCATCCTGGTAGTACTTGATCCCATAAGCGAGGAGAGGCACAGCACCCACAAGGACCAGGATCCACATTCCTCTCCAGATCCACCGGACAGGAGGTTTTCCATTCTGCACGGGATTTCTGCTCCCATCCTCATCTTGGGATTTATCCACGTCCGCGGCCATTCCCACCGTCTTCACTGGCTGCGGCTAATTAACAAGAGGCGCACGGTCAAGCATTAGTCTTGATGTGGAGTTTTTTCTAACATTCGTCAATTTGTATCAGTAATGGGGGGCTGCCACGGTCTCATAGTCGAAGGCAACAGCTGGGACGTGTTTGAGGGGCTAGCTACAACACTGCTTTTATTTCACACACATCGGCGTAAAGCTGCAAAACAGACGACCACAATATACCGGAAATTGTTACAAAATAAATGCCTCGAGTCACTTTGTAACCGTCGCGCACATGCAGCTGAATAGACTTTAATTTGAAAGGAAACCCGGATGTTTTTTAGGCTGGTCAATAGATCAGTAGATGAACATTGTAATTTGCAGAAAAGCATCCTTAATTATAGGGTTTCCTGCCAAAAACATCTGCAAATTCCCTTCTCTTTAGCAAACAATCCAGAGACTGTTCTTGAAACATGCAGTAGACAAAGTGAGAAGATGTGGGTTCTACTTCTACATGCAAGACGTGTGTATGATTGAGTAATATAGGTTTTCTCCAGTTTTCAATTTAGAGCTACATAATAATTTGGATCATTAGTTTGACTATACTGCATAAGAAAATGCATAACGTTACTACTAAATAATTTTACTTCTGAACATGGAAACAACATTTCTACAAAACAATTTATTTTAAATCCAGTCCAGTTACATATGGCAAGTCGCATGACATGAACAAAAATGCCATTGCTCATGGAAACAATACACTCAAGTGACTCCTGGGTGAAAAGGATCAACACTTTGTATCTTCAATAAATATGTATTCACTCACCACTATCTGCTCCTTTCGACACCAACAAACTCACATAACAGCACTGCATCTCCTGCTAAACATAGTGCCTTATGACCATTTAATTCAGCTCTTAACTTTAATGAATCAGGTTCAGAATAAAAGACAGATCTAAAAACCAAACTAGAAATAGCTATTTAGGGTTGTATTTTTCATGCATTTATACTACCGGGTACTTGCAATCAAAAAAATGTTTAGTCATGCCACTACTTTTACTTGAGTACAAATTTCCAATACTTTCTCACCACTGTTCTAATGCAAAGTTTAATGTCAATGAACAGCAATGACCCACTGAGAGGAGCATGCCAACATCAAGAGTGCACATCACAGTGCACTTCAATATATTATAAGCTTTCTTCTGCTCATTTGAGGATTTTAGTCCATGCTTTACAAATCAGTCCATGGTTTCTTCAACAGGTTGCGTCTTCACTTCAATTTTTTTGGGAGGAATGTAAGACCCCATTCCGGCTGCTCTTTCTGCTTCTGCCTGGGTGTATGGCTCTTCGCTCAGTTGTTTCAATCTGGACAAAAAAATAAAAAAAATAAAAAGACAAGGTGTGTTGACATTTTAACAATGTGTGAAATTACAACTTTGAGTATACAACAACAAATCTGACTCGTATATTCCATAAATAGTGTTGACATAAAAATGTATGATATATTGCAATGCAACGCGCACTTATTTTTTATTGAAAACCTAAATCAGTGCACAAAATGACACCCAGCAGTGAAATGGCTGGACGATGGACCTGTAATTTAACTTTATGATCAAGAGCAATACTGGTAACCATTCCAAAAATACAGTGTACTACTAACCTTCTTTTGTGGACTTTAGTTTTAAAGTGCTCTTTCATGGATCTCAAGTCAATAAAATACCTCCTGCAAAAACAAGAGAGACAATTGTTTAGGAATAAACTATACCAACCAAACATATATTTGGCTGTTTTGTTGAAGTGTATTTACGCGCAGTGCAGGCAGTAGTGTTGGGCATTTCCTGTAACGTCGTAGTCCAGGTCTTGGTTAAGCAGTTTGGCTGCCTCCTCCGGCTTCATGTCGCCGTGGATCTGATCCAGATCCTTGGTCCGTCTCTTGGTCTTCCATGTCTTTGCAATGTGCTTCTTTTTGTCACCCTTGTGGTTTCCGATTTGCTTGGACTTTACCATTCTACAACATTATTTACAATACAGTTGGTCATTACAGTAACTGAAATTAGTTTACCCTAAATACGATTTTGCATTCTAAATTGTGTGTAGAGTAGACATGTGGGATCCATCTCTATGTTCCCACATTTGAAAAATAAATGAAGAAATTAAAGGGTTCTATGGTCCCATAGCTATATCATAGTTGTAACAAAATTGGGAACATAAAGCTGTGGGAACATAGAACTGTGCGAGCATAGAGCTGTGGCAACAGAGAGCTGAGGGAAAATGTGCACGTTATTCTAGTGGTTCGGGGTTCTGACGATAATTATGGCTAAAATTTCGAATACAACCGCCAACATTTTAAATACCAGTTCCATGGATGGTCTTCCGTATTCGGATTAGATTAGATTTGATTCGGATTAAAATTATGCAATGCTTAATTTGAAAGATACTTGTAAGAACCTACATGGTCGCAGATCGTGTAAAATAGATTTTCCAGCCAAATGTAGCTGCCTTGTTTACGGGCTCGCTTACCTTCTTCCACACGTGGCTCTGACAATAGTATTTCCGGGTCGAAACTCGCGCTATTACGTGCTGTTATCGAAAGGGGCCGCCAAACACAAGCATTGTGTGAACTGTGCCAGCATTTACTCCCTTTTTTAGCGAATTAAACTGTACAAAGAAGCTGTCATGAACATAATATACACAAAAGATAAATATACAACATAAAGGGAGGTTACAGGTAACTGTACCAGTTAACTACAGGTATTTTGGGGTTTCATCAAATAAATTCAATTATTGAAAGGAGGAGAGTTCCAAGGCAGTTATAGATTTGACTTCCATCCATCCATCCATCCATTTTCTACCGCTTGTTCCCGTTAGGGGTCGCGGGTGACTGGAGCCTATCCCAGTGCCTTTGGGGCTTAGGCGGGGTACACCCTGGACAGTGCCAACTCGCCAACTCGTCACAGGGCTAACACAGAGACATAGACACGTAGATTTGACTTGAGAAGTTTTATTGTTTTTTGCAGTGTGGTTTGAGTTCATTCCTAAATCCAAAGAAAGATGGCATGGGTCTTTATTTGCATTTGTGAATGAATATGAAGGTTATTTTGTGTTTTTATTACCAAAGCTTTTATTTTATACTGAATTTATGTAATTTAATTTTTTGCATTTGAATTATGTGAACAGATTTTTTAAATGATCTTTTTACATCCAATCAAGTAAAAATATTAATTGAATATACATATGATTTTTTATTTTTTTTATTTTTTTTAAAAATACAATGCTTTGATATTCAGTTTGTACTGTGTTTTAAATTTCAGGGTATGAAAATACAATGTTTCAAAATTCACTTTGTTAAAATACCGTTGCTTTTTTTAATTCAGTTTTCAGTTTAACCAGTAATTTACGGTTTAAACCAGACTGAGGCAATCAAGCTGATCATTCCCATTGCTCCCCATAAGAAGTTTTTCCTTTTCCTTTACCTTATGCTCTGCTTTTTAAGAAAGAAAATATACTTTTAATGAATGGTTTAAGTGTGCGGGTTATAACATGTATGTATATTTACATAGGAATGTATGTAGCACAAAACACAAAAAGCTGACAGTTGTGTTACATCTAGTGGCGGTTGGCAGCCAACTGAAAGGTTCATTCACCGCCACCTACTGTAGTACTTCTTCTTTGGTGGTGTTTTATGGCAGTTGGTATCAATAATGTTACATTACCACCATTCTTTAGACATTATTCATTAGACCCCATTCTTTTGTTGTTGTTGTTGGTGCTTATGTGGCAATATAGCACTGTGGGCCGTCCTTGTCATATGAGGGTCCGGATTCTCATTGGCCCTTCATGCCAGCCGCCATTCATAAAAGCGCCCCACCCTGCTTGTTCCTCTCCCTTTGGCCTCTCACTTTGTGCCCGCCCACCAGCGTTTCACTTCCGTGTTCTTCCCGGCACCTCACGGCAGGTAGGAGGCCTTAGACTCATTTCCCCAGGTTAAACTGGGGTGGTGTTGTTGGACAACATTTATATTATAACTGTAAAGTGTCAACTGCTCTACTGCCACACAACGGCGACGCACAGCAGCCCCAACCAACCAACCCAACAACCAACCAACCAACCATAAAGGCGCATCCTTCCTCTTCTTCTTTGGCTTTCCATGGCAGCTGGCTTCCACAGCGCCACATCAGCGCCCCCCACCGTAGTTTGTGACTCTTGGAGTCACTTTCGCTGTTGTCACCGCCCTCCATGGCAGTCGACAATTGAGCGTGCAACACTACAACGATGCACCTAACTCTACAATCTTTCAAGCAACCCTGTGTTACATAAGTAAGTAACTATAGCCTTACACATGATCCCTGTGACTGGATTGTAAGAAGATTCCGCAGATTTAATTCCTACCTATTAGTTTTGAAACCATAAAGACAATTCAGTTCTGTCTCTTTCATATGCTGTACAGTGAAGCAGCACATGCTAAACAGTTTCTGGTCTTGACAGTGATTTCACAAACCGGTAGGATGTTTGCCTATCCTATTCAGTGACCAATTGAGTCCAGTGTGGCCCATTCTCATAGGAGCAAAGGCTCTCTCTTCCCTGCGTTCCTGCCCGTGGTTCTGCATGGGCCAACACTACTCTGTATCTGATACAGATGTCGTCCGGTATCACGATTCCAATAGTCCTGCCAGAGGTCATAAGAGTTGCATATTTCAACCAGTACATCAATTGACAGGCGCCTAAGGGAATTTTTAGCAAGCAAATCAGCCATTTTATTACCATCCACCAGCATCAGATAGAAGATGCTATATAGAATATCCTGTCTGCAATTAGATTTTCCTGATTTAATGCTTTGCAGTGCGGAGAGGCTGTCAGAAGCAATCACAACGTTGTGACACTGTATGGTAGACTCAGGCCATTCCATCGCTATGAGTTCCAAGGAGAAGACAGAAGAGATCTACCTCAAGGTCAGGTATGAAAAAAGGCAGCGCCTGTTCGCCCACTCTCTGGATCCTTCGATCCATCAGTATAAATAATCACACCATCTGAATGCTTATCGAAGAGCTCTTGAACAATAAGCTGTGGCGCCTTTTCAGTTTTTCCTTTAAGCTTGCGATGCAAACTAGTATCAACAGGAGCCGGAATAAACTTCCAAGGAGCTATGGTTGACTAAGCCACGAAGGGTTCAAGTCAAGAAATGCAAAAGTCGTGCTTTTGCATTTCCTACCCAGCTAAAACACCGATCGTTAGCCTCACGATGTTCCCCACATTCTCTAAGAAGTTTCTTCATTGGGTGAGTGCTTGTATGTCCTTGCACATTTACCCAATAAACTAACATAAGCTTTAACCTCCGGATCCGTAAGGGCATTTCTCCCAATTTAACCTGCATCGCAGAGACAGGGGAAGTCTTGAAAAGCCCTACAACAGATGCGCAAGGCTTGGGCTTGTTCTGCATCAAGTTCCTTTAAGTTAGTTTCAGCTGAAGACATGTAAACAATACAGCCATAGTCAATAGCTGCTCTCATAATAGCCCAGTAAATATTCAGGAACAATTTTTCTGCTAGCTCTCCAGTCCCAGACACATAGACAACGCTAGATTATTCACCTTTTTGCATTTATCTCTAGTCTTATCAACGTGCTGTTGCCAATCAAGCTTTTCGTCAAAGATGACTCCTAGGAATCTCACTTCCCTGACTTGTTCAAGGACTTGCACAAGAAGTTCAAAAGAGACATTCTCAACTTAAGGAAACAAAACTTGATTTCTGTATGGAAAACTTAAATCCACAATTCAGAGTCCACCGCTCAACCGCTCTTTGCATTTTCTTCTCAATGAATCGGAGATTTCTGCCTCCGACCAACAATGCGCCAATCATCAGCATAAAGGCTTCTTCCAAACAGAGTAATCTACATCTTTAAAGAAGACATTGAACAGAATAGGGCTGCACACACTACCTTGTGGGCTTCCATTTTCTACCTCATAAACCTCAGTGTAAACTGTGTCTACTCTGGTTGAATTCGTCGGCCAAACAAGAAACTCCATTACCCAGTTAAACAACTTTCTCCCCCCCAATCATTTCCTGTGTTTTTAATGCTCCACAGTTTAGTAAGGCGAAATGTACACACAACAAAACACACTCAGGCAGCACCGACAAGAGGTGGTTTCTTTGGACAGCATCTCTGTCCCAAGTGGAGGACGCTCTGTAAAATGTTTCTCTTTCTTTTAATGGACCTTAGAGCCACTAAAAACATGACACAGGAAAAAAAAAAAGGGATGCAATGACAATGGGTAGTGGTATATAATGATTGCTATTTTAAAAAGATGACTATATCTACATGTACGACAATACATGTGATGATGGAAATGATAATGTATTGAGACATTTTTTACTCTGTTTGAATGCATAGACACATACACTCACAGCACATATATGCACAACAACGATACACACACACAAACACACGTATATCCACGCACAGTCACCTCTACATAACGTACAACGCGCACACACAACAATTACCCCGCTCTGAAGTTTTTATTAAGACTGTTGTTCCCTCTACATTGTATAATAGTCTGTATTAGTTTTGTCTGTCTTTTGCTGTTTTTGTTCTTATTGTCCTTATTTATTGTTATTGGTTTGTAGTTTTTGTAGATAAATAAATACAAATAAAAAATGTATAATAATAATTCTCTTTCACACTAAACTATCAACTTTGATAAGGAGCCCTTCCTTCATAAAACCGTATCGTATGTTTTCTCCACATCAAAGAGAAAGCTGCAACAAAGGTGGGCACACGACTCAGACAACTGAGTCCTGCAGGAAGTTTTCTGATGACCTCTCTAACTTTGATGCCATCTCATCGGACTCATCAGCGGACGACGACGATAGCTTGCAGAGTACAGAGGACTCACGCAGGACTTTGTGGACTGACGTCAGCAGAACCACCTCCTCATCAACGCGGGGAAGACCAAGGAGATGGTGGTGGACTTCCGCAGACGCCACTCTGCTTCCCCCTCACCAGTGAACATCCAGGGAAGGGACATTGAGAGAGTGGACTCATACAAGTACCTGGGGGTTCATCTGAACCACAAACTGGACTGGACTCATCACACAGACGCACTGTACAGGAAGAGCCAGAGTCTGCTCCGAAGGAGACTCCGCTTCAGTGACAGTCTGATCCACCCTCGCTGTGTGAAGGAGAGGTTTCGTAGGTCTTTCCTTCCTGCTGCTGTCAGACTTTACAACAAACACTGTTAGTCCTGAACAGGTCATTCAGCTTTTATAATCCTGTTATACTCCTGAGCAATACTGTTATACTCCAGCAATAGTGTTATACTCCTGTGTAATGCTGTGACACAATGTCAATCATCCCTGGTGCAATATTTTCTGTCCATATGACAGCTGTAAATAAGAGTTGAAAAAAGATTTTAAGATTTTAAGAGTTTTCTTTATTATATCTGTTTTTATTATTATACTGTGCATAATCTGTTTCTGTACCCTTTGTTGCAACACTGGAATTTCCCCATTGTGGGACGAATAAAGGTGATCTTATTTTATCGCATCTTCTTTACTTTATCTTATCTTAACAACTCCTCCTCTGTTAGTTTTGGCTACTTGGACTTCAAATTCCAAGCATAAGACAGAATCTATGGTATTTCTGCCCTTGCGGAAGCCACTCTGGTGAGTGGAAAGCAAATTCTGACTTTCCAAGATGTAATTCAACCGCTCGGTAACCATGCGCTCCATGGTTTTCCTTAGTTGCCGATCGATGTCAAGGCAATCGGCCTATAGCTTGATGGGTCAGACGGGGTTTGCCTGGCTTCAGGACCGGTACCACAATAGATAGTTTCCATGCAGCATACATCCTGTATCCCAGATGAGATTGAATAGATTTAAGAGTAGACCAAGTGCATTATCAGCTAAATGAGAGAGCATATCATAGCACACCTCATCTTTATCTGGAGTCGTTTGTCTTGCCTTAGAAAGTGCACCTCAACGCTCAAATAGACTGAACGGGAGGTAAAGGTCATCTTGAGTTGAAGGCTGGGGTTTAATCAAGTCAACATTGTGTGCCAAAGTATTATCTCTGCATTGCTTTGCTGCAGGCAAGAGATTGTCAGAGCTGTACACAGACACAAAAGTACTAGCCAGCAGCTCGTCGGTGTAACAAGTCTGAGAACTCCTGTTTATATCCTACTCTGAAACCCCTGCCCACAGGGCGGGACCTCCTGATAATGGCCCATTTAAACTGAACTGGGATGGGCCATCTATATCCTATTGTTCCCTGACTTTTGTCTTCCTCTCCTTGAGTGCCTGTTTAGCATCAGAATGCCTCGGGCGTCTCCAGGGTTTCAGCAGACAATTATAAACAGCTGGAAGGTTGAATCTTAAACCTCCATTACGATTTAAGGAAGGATTCTGTTTTTTTCACAAAGAATGTCTCCTTAACTCCTCTTTCAAACCAACTTTTCTCCCTGCTCAGAATCTCAATGTCTTCAATAGAGTGGTTTGTGGCTTTGAGATGAAGATGCACACGGCACTCTGGGTCCTGAACTTCTGTGTTGATACAGCCTCTTGTGAAGTGGCTGTTTAGTCTCACCTATGTAATTCTCTTTACAACTTTCTTCACTGCATTGGATAGAATACACTACATTGCTCTGTTTTTGTGTAGGCCTCATGTCCTTAGGGTGAACCAGTTTTTGTCCTAACTAAAATAAACAGGGATTTCATGTCGTCTAAAAATTCTTTGCAGTTTTTCTGACAGTCCGGAGACATAAGGGATAGAGACACCCTTTTCTTCTTGGTTCTGTCTCCCTTTTGTCATGCTTTTTGGTTCTCTTCATTTTGTTCGGAGCCCAACTCGGGTATCCACAGGCTGAGAGAGCATTCCGGACGTGTTTTTCCTCTTTCCTTTTGCCCTCTGAGCTGGTGGGCACCTCTTATGCTCTGTGTTGTAGTGTTCTGATCACTCCCAGCTTGTGCTCTGTAGTGGGTGGTTAGAGCCAAAGAGCAGGTACTGATCTGTGTGTGTAGGTTTCCTATATACTTCTATCTGGAGCTTCCCGTCTTTCTCCTCTGATAGTGGAACAATCAAGAAAGGCCAAGCAATTCTCATCTTAGCATCTTTTCTTGTAAACCTGATAGGCGGGTCCACTGCATTGATGTGCTCTGAGAAGGCTTCCAGCTCTTGTGTTCTTAATTGTCACAAAAGTGTCATCCACGTAACTGGTACCATAAGACTTGGAGCAATGCCTGAAAAGGAGGTCTCAGACTTGTTTCACAGATTGATAATGACTCTTGGATGAGAGTCGAAACGTATCGTTTTTTCTAAAACATAGTCCAAATGACTACAACTGAATCTTTTTCTACAATAGCCAGCAGCTCAGCTTTATTAACATTGCTGACTGCTTCAACATTGTTCTTCACTGGAACTGGCATCTCATAACTGCACTTAACTCCACTTATACACTTCATCATGCCCCAGACATCTCCAAGTCGCGTTTCTCTTCCAATTCTGGAACAGTTCTGCCCCCAATAGATTCTTTTGGCCATCCTGACAGTTCTTCGCACAACTGCACAAGCTTTCTTGTAGTCAACGAGGGCATCCATAGCGTGAAGACCCTTTACCTTCTTATATGCTTTATTCCTTGCCCTAATAGCTTCACCACATGCTTCATTCTACCATGGCACCTGTTTCTTACGGCCACCACCTTTACTCTTTCGAAATCGTGTCTTCCGCTGCCTGTGTGATGATTAAGACTGTTGCAGTATTTAATCCTTCACAGTGAAGGCCGACTTTCCACTCAACAACTTCCACATTCTCAAATAAAGGTGTAACGCTTTCACTTGACAGACAAGACTCGAGCATTTCACAAATATGACCCAAGCCATCCAGGACAACCAGTGGGATATCAACATAGACTGGCAGCGCCACAGACCTGTAGTTCTTGACTGACTACAGAATAAAGATACACCATATCCACCTGGTTCCCTGTTTGTCACCTAAGGCAATTCTCTCTCTTGTCCTCTGTAATGCTCGTAGTCTAACTGATTCCTGTGGGATAAAATTACGGCTACATTAAGAGAACATTGACCGTTTTAAGTTTTCATTTTAGCAACCTACGAGTGATGTAGTAGACATCATGGCAATCGAACGTTCCGCGATGGTCATGTGACTGAAACTCAAACTCTGATTGGCTGTCTGATGGTAAATTCGATTTCTCAAAGTTTAGCCACCAAAGGGCGCTCCAAGGATAACGTAGAATAAAGTCTAAAGAATAAAGTCTAAAGAATATAAAGAATAATGTCTAAAGAATATAAAGAATAAAGTCCAAAAGTCCAAAGAATAAAGTCTAAAGAAAATAGTCTAAAGAATAAAGTCTAAAGCAGGGGTGTCAAACTCAAATCCACAGTGGGCCAAAATGTAAAACTTGAACAAAGTCGCGGGCCAGTATTGAACAAATGAAACTTTTAATATTGACCCAAACAAGATTTGCTTTAACATTGAATATGGAACAAGCCACACTTATAACTATACAATCTATAACTTAATAGTCAGAAAACAGATATGCAAAATCGAATTTCAAATAAAAAACAACAGCAATCATTATGGGATTTGTAGTAGTAACGATGAATGAATGCGCTGTATAATACCGGCGCACCAAGCCCTAGTAGTCATTTGGTATTGTCTCTCGGGCCATATATAATTACACTGCGGGCCAAATTTGGCCCACAGGCCAGAGTTTGACACCTATGGTCTAAAGAATAAAGTCTAAAGAATGGCTGTGATGTAACACTATGGATACCAGGTCCAAAGAATAAAGTCTGAAGAATAAAGTCAAAAGAATAAAGTCTAAAGAATATAAAGAATAAAGTATAAAGAGTATAAAGAATATAAAGAATAAAGTCTATAAAGAATAAAGTCTGAAGTCCAAAGAATAAAGTCCAAAGAATAAAGTCCAAAGAATAAAGTCTAAAGAATAAAGTCTAAAGAATGGCGGTGATGTAACATTATGGATACCAAGGCTAAAGAATAAAAACCAAAGAATAAAGTCTAAAGAATAAAGTCTAAAGTCTAAGACGTACAACTACATTAGGTAGGTCTCCTGTCTCTTTCTCTACTTTACCAACCGCCTTGGGCTTCAAAGTCTAAAGAATAAAGTCTACAGTAGGTGGTGGTAATGTAACACTTGGATACCAACCACCATAAAACACCAAAGAAGTAGAAATGAACCTTTCAGTTGGCTGCCAACCGCCACTAAAAGTAACACAACTGTCGGCTTTTTGTGTTTTGTGCTACATACATTCCTAATTGTAAATATACATACATATTATAACCTGCACACTTAAACCATTCATTTAAAAGTATATTTTCTTTCTTAAAAAGCAGAGCATGAGGTATGGAAAAGGAAAAACTCGTCTTATGGGGAGGAATGGGAACAATCAGCTCGATTGCTTCAGTCTGGTTTTAACCAGAAATTAGAGCTTTTTGAGACACTAAAACCTTTTACACCAAATTTATTTGCACTACATTTTAAAAAGCAACTGTATTTTAACAATGTGAATTTTAAAACATTGTATTTTCATAACCTGAAATTTAAAACACAGTACAAACTGAATATTAAAGCATTGTATTTAAAAAACATCATATTTATATTGAATTAATATTTTTAAATTCCATAAATTCAGTATAAAATAAAAGCTTTGGTAATAAAAACACAAAATAACCTTCATAAATGAAAACTTTTCCAGTGAGAATTCAAGTTTACAGTTTTTTGTCCAGTCCGCAAATAATGTCCATTTCTGCACGATTTGGTAAATTTTGAATTTTTAGCTTCAGCCAGTCTTACATTACACCACAGGGTAGTGTATAAGCAGGAGAAAAACACACAAAACACACAGTTACTCAAGGCAAAATTATTTATTTTTGTCACCGCCTTTTAATAATATTTATTATTATTTCGAACTGGGACAGTGCACATTAATCAACATTTCTGTAAATGTGCCAGTGTTAGCTGTAGTCTAGCTAGTTTCCAACAGTAGTCCTAGGCAATATACAAAACATACATCTACATTATATACAATGCAATTAAACCATTTGTGCGCCAGTTCAGATGATGGTTAAAAGTGAATTTCCTTTATTTGGAGATTAACTGGGTGTTGAGCTTTTGAAAATAGTATTTTTTTATGTTATAATGCTCAATGTAGTGCTGAATTTGAGGTGGGTGCAAATCCCAGCAGGGCTGAGATTGAAATGTGGCCAATGCATTTACTAGTCCTTTGGCAACCAACGACCAGGATCTACAGTGCTGACGTTGGGATGTCATTAGGGCTTGAGAATTGCAGAAGGTAATCAACACAGAAGGGGTCTCACTCCCCGAAGGAACAATTGCAGTCATTGAGGAGGGTTACAAGTACCTTGGAATACAACAGTCAAATAGCTACCTCGAAGAGGTAAAAAGGAAAGCAGCAGTAGCCAAATACCTACAACAAGTAAGGCAAGTCCTAAGAAGCCAGCTCAATGGCAAGAACAAGTCCCAGGGCAATAAACCGGTTGTGTTAATTATTTTTAACACACATTAGCTTAAACATAAAACAGACAAACTGGATGAAGGTACATAAAAAAAGTAAAAGTAGTTCATTTTGGGGTGTTATTTTAACATTATTGATTGCATTTTGTGAATAGAATTAGCTTAGAGACCAAAACCCTTTTATAAAGTATGTACATTGTATGCAAAGTTCTTAACATACTATTATTATTATCATCCGTCTGTAACTCACTCTCCACTTTGTGTTAATTAATTGTTGCTTTATTTCAGTAAAACTCAGCTATAACCCATAAGGAGTGAATGGAGTAGGAAGTGGAATTTAGAATACATTTGTTGACAAACTTTTATAAGGTCAATTACGAAACACAAGTGTACGCAAACATGAGCGCCAAAGGATTTGCATCAGTCAAAGCAGTTTTCCTCTGGGTCTTCAAGCGAGCATTGTGTGAGGTCAGCAGACAGGCATAATTGTGTTTATTCGTTCCGAGCGCACGTGAAGGGGTCGCCAGTCTCCTCTTCCTCCTCCATGGTCCTCCTCCCTTCCCTTTCTCTCCTTCTCTCTCCAACTCCAACTCATGCTCTATCTCTCTCACCCTTTCTTTATCGCTCATGCGCTCTCTTCTCTCTCTCTCTCTCTCTCTCTCTCACACACACACACACACAACACACACACACACACACACACAACACACACACACACACACACACACACACACCACACACACACACACACGTCCTCTCTCTCTCTCTCTCTCTCTCTCTCTCTCTCTCTCTCAGTCTCTCTCGCCCTCTCTCGCCCTCTCTCTCTCTCTGCATACGCGCCGTGCTCCGGAGCGAAGATGGCGGAGAATAACGTCGACCCAGAGCCCGAATGGATCGAGCGGGCCTTTGACTCGGCGGAGGATACTCTGGTGGCGATGGAAAACCTGCTGGCCACGTTGAGGGCCTTTGAGGACGTGCTCAGGCAGCAGGACATTTCCATAGCATCGTCCACTGAGTATTGCGACAACTTCTGTCAGGTAAATGTGTACTGTAGCTCTCTTGGCTAGCCTGCCGTTAGCTGCTCCCTCCAGATACAAACCCATTACGACTTTGGTTTGACGTGTTTTTCACCGACTACAGTAAATGCATTTTAGGAGCACCATAGTGCGTTTGTTATTATTTTATGTTTTGTGTATGCATGTGCTTTTATTTACTGTTTTCAGCTGTGTTGCCATTGTGCTAAACAAACCAACTAGCTACATTGACAGCTGACTGACGTGCAACTTTGTGTCGCGTTTTATCGGCGCGCCGCTGCTCCTTGTCCTATTTAGGGTTAATTTGTTGAATAGTGAACGTTAGGTTAAGGTTAACATGGTAAACCCTTGTACCTGAGGGGCGGGGCGTTGCTTTTGTTTACCTAGTTGAATTGTATCTTGCTATATCTGGCTATATAAATATTTTGGAGTAATATTGTGTGTCTATTACTATTTAGCATAATTTAGCTATGGGGATTTGGCAGTTAAAACCGAAGGAGGAAGTCAAATAAGCATGGACTGAGGGTTGGGGTGATATTATTATATTCAATAAAACGGGACATCCTCAAATGAAACATTTGTATAATCGACTTTTCTAAACTTTTATGTTACAATGGCGTTCCATGTTACAATGGCGTTCCATCATCATTGACTTCATGTTTGAGTAATGCTGAGGCTAGAGTGTTCACAAAAAGTAGGTTTTAACCTACCTCATATCCCCACCCACTGCTCTTACTTGCAAATATTAAAATATTTTGGACTCTGGGTCTACATGTAAACCCATTTTTTAACAATAAAAACACATACACTTTATTGCGATTTAAATGAACAAAATGTTAAATCATAGTCTACTTATGTTTATAGTTTAATACTAAATACCAGAAAAAATATAATATTCCTTGTGCATGCAGTGTCATAGTCCTTGAAAGTTTGAAGTGGCGCAGTGGTAATTAGCACACTGATAATGGCCCCTGGAGGTAAAACCTTATTCTTGTCACCTATAAAGAGCCAGTGGTACATGGAGACAGAGGGGAGTTCATTTGGAGCCGTCTAAAGCTGTGCCCCTACTGCAAAATGAGGCCCCTGGGATGATGATAGTAGAACGTCAAAATAGAAGATTAAAAAAATATATATATCCCAAAATAGCTTGATGAAGGTGATGTTCTCATTGGATGTCAATGAGACTGATTGAGGTCATCAAATCTACATCTATCACAGTTTCAGTAGAAATGGTTCACTTCTCCAACTTTAACATCAATCACTGTTTTGGAAATGAGTAATTATTAAGTGACTGTGAGACATGTCCCTTATGGACCAATCAAGGATTAGTATTGGACTATTCCCTATAGGTAAAAAGTTAAACCCCCCTATATCTAGTTTTTTTCTAGTTTCAACAGCTTGTCCTTTTTTGTGCAGGCACTGATGCACTATGCTGGCAGCAGAAACTCCATGGATCATGGACTACCTCTTCTGGAAGTGTACTGTCTCTCCATTAACTGCTTTGCTTCGGCCAGGTCCCATCTCACTGCAGAGTCGGATAAAGTGGGACTCATTTTGAAAAGATTGGCTTTGTAAGAACCTCAGTGCTACGTTTGCATTATCCTGCATATTATTGAGCTGCATTTGTCGTGTATCAGGAGAATCAACCAATACAGTTATTATCACCTTTCATTTACAGGAGTTGCTTTGAACTTTTTCTGTCAGTGCCTGAAAATGAGATCCCATATGAAGCATGGCTTCAGTTCCACCAGTCTGTTCAGGTAAATTTGTTGTACAACAATCAGTCAGCATCCCCATCCTCTCTCACACACGCCACACACTTGGTCCGATTAAAAATGTGAGCACTGAAGTGACTCTCCCAGTTAAAAGTTCTGAACAGTAATTGTCCAGTAAGTTCATCTATAAAATGTCCATGTTGCAGAATCGATTGATGTATCCTGAGAGTTGTAAGAAGAGACATGATGCTGGATACATTTATTTACCTTCAGTACAAGACCTAGAGCATGAACCCTCAAAACCTTGTGATAGTATTGTCCATTCTTGTCAAGCCTGGCTATTCTTCCATTGCAAAGAGTTGTTATACCTCTAATGACATAGGCCAAGATAACACTGAGCTTGCAGCAAGTGGGGTTGCTATTTCTCTTTGAGTCCGCAACCAAATAATTTTCTTTCTGTATGCATAGATCTGATCTATAATGGCTGAACACTCTGTAAACTCTCCAAACACAAATTACTCATTTTCTTTTGTCTCTACTCACTTTGTTCATAAGCCACTTTGAGACATAATTGTAAAGTGCAGTTAATAATTTAAGCGGAGTGTAACTTGCATTATGTAACTGTTAATACTGTGTATGTTTGCCTTGCAGCTTGCCCATGGTATGCTGTTAGAATATGGCAGCACAGACTTACAGGCACTCGTTCAGATGACTGGAGAAGGAGGGGCCTGGAGCAACCCTGTCCTCACTTCACTGCTCACAGGGCAGCCCACCAACACAGAAGAAGGTTTCTATTTCTTCTACTTTTTGTATTTTATTTATTGGAAGTATCCTAAATATACGTACGATTTGCTTTTTCCTCTGCATCTTTTAATTTTTTTGTTCATTTCTAGTGGATGCGTACATTTGCTTGGAGGGCGAAGGCTTCATGGAAATGCGAGTCAAACACTTGGAGAAGATGGGTGAAGTGGCCAAAGCTGTAGTCCTTGCCAAAGCATGTACCGAGTGCAACTTTATTTCAAACAAATGTACCTTTCGTCAAACCTATGTCTCGCTACTCTGCCACCTTCTGCCCGGTGAAGAAGCTATATCTGAGGTATTGCTATATTTCAAAATTAAATATTATTGTAATTGTTTATGCTTTCAAAGAGTTGTTTACATAAAACAAAACCATGAATGTCTCTGACCTTCACTCTGCCTGCTCTGATACGTTCTTTTCGACAACATACCGACAACAACGTACCATAACAGTCATTCTTCCCATAGATCTCCAGGTTGGATTGCAAGGACGTTCTGGAGATTACATGTAATCTGGAGACTGAAGGAGATGAGAACACAGCGTTCATTTTGTGTACAACCTTTCTCACACAGCAGCTGCAGCAGCAGAATCTCTACTGCTCCTGGTCAGTGCCATGACTTGGTTGTTCTTTATTGTATGTTGTAAGTATGAACAAAATGTCATTCATTATATATTTTTTAAAGGGAACTGATTCTCCTTTGGAGCAAGCTTCAAAGAAGGCTCGATCCTGCATTGTTGTCATTTCTGGAACGATGCCTTCAGCTCGGTGCCATCGCCAAAACAGTGTCTCATTTACTTTACCTGGTCCGAGTTATACAAACAGAGGTGAGTTTTTCATCTTTTCTGAGCATATTTGTATTTAGAAACATGTTTTAAAACAATGCCATAGCGTTTCCCCCACCGTGAAAAAAGAATGTTATTTGTATTCACAGGTGGAGAATCTGGGTGTAGCACCATCCGTTGAACTGTGCGTGAAAGCTCTTCAATTGCCAAAGCAAGAAGATTCTAACACACAGATCTCTGTCTGCAAAACTGTTTCCTGCCTCCTCGCAGATGACCTTGAAGTCTGCCGTGCTTGTCTTCTCACAGAGTTCCTGCTCGGTCCCAGTCAAGAAGTCTTCAAATCCCTCGAGGAGCTCTACCTTCGGCCAGATCAGAAAAATGACCAAGAGAATATGGTCATTCCCAACTCGTTACGCTGTGAGCTGCTGTTGGCCCTTAAATCATATTGGCCTTTTGACCCGGAATTTTGGGACTGGAAAACTCTCAAGCATCAGTGTATTTCACTTCTTGGTCTAAAACCAGAATCAGAAGAAGAAGATGCAGCAGAGGCACAAGTAAAGTGCAAATTAACTGAGAATGAAGGGACCTCAGAGGGGGTTGGGAGTCAAAACCAGTTGAATGGAGTTCCTAAAGCAAATGAAAAGTACAAAGGGAACTCTAGTTTATCAGAAATACAATATCAATCAAAAACAAAAAGGGGAAAGTTTCGGTGTCAAATTTGTAAGAGGTCTGTCACTGACGCTCAGCTTGTCCACCATTCAAAAAGACATTCACAAGAGCATATACATCCATGTCCAATTTGCTTACAAAAGTTTAAGAGCAGAAAACTGCTGGTCCCTCATTTGAACCATCACATAGACACTGCAGTTTGTGTAAACAAACCCAATGTGAAAGCAGAGCAGGACGAGAAACAAAGTGAGGAGGATGAGGATACGGAGCCAGGTGAAATCCCTGTGGACCCTTCTTTAATGATGTACTACAAATCCACACATGACCCCGATGTATTAGAGCACATAGTTCAACAAGTGAACAGTCCAAAGAAGTATGTGGACAGCGATGAACATGTAACATTTGATTATATTTACAGACATTATAATCTTCAAAACAGAGATGAGTACCCATGTCCTGGCACTAGCTGTTCAAGGGTTTTTAAACACTCAAAGTACCTGAATGTCCATTTAAAATCAGAACACCGAGGCGACGAGAATGTCAGGTACTTTCAGAGAATGAAAGACAAACGAGAGAAGTGCGCATTTTGTAGGAAACATTTGATGTCAATCTACCACGATCGGACACACCGCAAATCCCACTGTGGTGATCAGCCGTACACATGTCTAGTTGTGGGTTGTGGAGCACAATTTGTGACTTCAAGTGAACTTTTCTTACACAAACAGACACATGGCTATCAAATGAACTATCAATGTGAGCTCAAAGGTTGTTACGTTACTTTCGCAGAGCTGGGGCAGCTCTACCATCACGAATCGCAGCATTTCCGGGATGCAGCATTTACTTGTACGTCCCCGAAATGTAGAAAGTATTTTTTCTCCAAAACGGCTTTTACCGCGCATTTAGCCACACATAACATAAACTTTTCAGAGCGTGACTTTGAAGCCCAGAGAAAAGCCAAAAGAAAACAGTTTAAATCTTCTATAAATGACGCATCGGCTGCTCAAATTAAGTCTGATAACACTCAGTCCCTAAATGGAGACCGCAGCTCATCTAGTTGCACCTCGCCATCAGAGTCAACGGATAACAGGGAGGCTAAAACTACCTTGGTTGCGGTGTGTTTTGATGGAAGCAAATTTACATGTGGATTTGAGAAATGTGGCATGACTTTTTCCAGAGCCCGAGATGTTCAGAGACATTTGAAATGTGCCCATCCAGAACACCTTAAAATGGAGAACAAAGAGCATAAACACGACAGGGAACGAGGCTTCAAATCCAAAGGAGTAAAAAATGAAAACAAAGGAGGCTCTAATAAAGGACAGAATGAACCGAAAATGTCTTGCTTGTCCAGAAAGACTAAGAAAGAAAAGAAGACGTCTTCACACAGCAAAAATCCTGAAGCAGGTGCATTACATGAAGCTTTGAAAGAAATTATTGATGGACTTTTTAAACTAGACTTGAACTGCTCCTCTTTAAACAGTGAACCCCCAGAGCTTACTCCGGAAACCAAACTATCAGATAAGCCAGTCCTTCAAAAAAGACCTCATTCCAATAGAGAAAGGGATGCAACCTCTAAGTCCACACCAGACTGTGACGGAGGCAGATGTCAAGAATCACTCGCCAAAAACAGGCCTTATGCGTGTACTATGTGTGAGTATAGAGCAACAAAAAAATGCAACTTACTGCGTCACTATAGCAGACATGGTTATACTCAAGATCAGGCTGTAAAATTGGCTTCGCCATACCTTTGCCATCTTTGTTCTGAATCTTACTCGGAAAAAAATTTAATCAGTGACCACTACATTCAAATACATAACCTAGATAAAATATTAGTGGATGAAATAATCAGTGGGTTTGTTCGTGATGAGGGACTCAAACCAATGAACACCCCAGCTAAACCATCTCGGTGTTCTTCAAGTCCAAAAAACAAGGAGACCAAGCCCTTGCTGAAACCTGGAACTGAGATGGATCAAGCCAACAATGGCACTGCAGAGAAAGAACAGGATGGCTTGGATAAGGAGCAAAACATTGAGGAGGAGGAGGAAGAAACTGAAACTGCGGAGCTGCATCAAGGCAGAGCGAAACGGTTGGTAGCAAAAGGTAACCTCTGCTATATTCTGGATAAATTCAGCAAGCCTTTTCATTGTGTGGCAAAAAACTGTGATGCTGCTTTTTCTGCCCAAGGAGGGCTTGTGCGTCACCTTCAAATGGCCCATCATTACAACCGATCCCAGCTTTTATTGGAAAAAGATTGTGGTGAACAATGTTCTGAGGTGAAGAAAGAACATTCTAAAAGAAGATCTGCGCCAATTTCGGATGAACCTCAGCCACAATACAAATGTCATTTTGCCAATTGTCATGTCTCCTACCATCTTAAAAGCAGTTTGGCTCGTCACACAAGAGACTGTCACTCACAACCTGAAGTGATATCCAAATATGATGGTTGTACAAGTACAGGCCATGATGGGGAGCTGAAGAAACATATCAATTATGACCACTGTGAATATTACAATTCACTTGTTGTGCACCTGCAAAGCACTCGCAAAAACTCTGTTACTGGATGTCAGAAGAAACTTATAGTCCCGAGTCTTCCTCAAAGAGAAGAACCTGATCAGGCCGACACTCAAATCACTCAGTCAAGTCCGAACCCAGGGAAAACTGAACTTTTAACAGAGGCAAATCAAAACAAAGAGGAAGAAAATACTATAAAAAGGAGCCTTAAACATTTAGTCTTAAAATCCCATGAAGAAGCATTACAAATGTGCCAAGACCTCTGTCTTCCTGAGGCCTTTCCCTGCATGGTTGAGGACTGTGACACTGTGGTCCGATACCGGCGAAGTCTATCCCGGCACTACATACAAGTGCATCGAATAAGCAAGACTGAGTTTGAAAAGAAAGCAAAGGAGTTTGTTTTAAATGCAGAGCAGCTAGAGGAGTTGATTCAGAGAAAGTCTGTAAGACCCACAAGAGCTTCTAGTCCTAATGGAGTTCGCAAAATGGAGTACCAGACAGAGGCAGAAAACCCAGGGGAGCAGTCTGCACCCATGAGCTTACACTGCATCAAGAATGAGACTCCAGATGAGGCCCACCCAGACCCACTGGGATTCCCTGAGGAAGTGGAGGAGGAGCAGCCATCTGTTGAGAGGAACAGTATGCTTGTGGGCGCAGACGACGTGCTATATGGAGAACCCAACACTGATGGTCACACTGAAGAAGCAGCATCTGTCACACAGAGCAGTCAGAAACAACAAGAGAGGCTGAGCCTTGAGCAAATCAAGCCTTTTTTGCGTCCCGTAACTGTAGACCTATCACCTCCAAGTTCTCTACGCTTTATTACAGAGAAGGGCTTTGTAGATCTGTCAAACAACAAAGCTAAAGAAATGATAAAAGAAAAACTAAAGAATAGAACCGTCTCTGTGTCCATTCCCCGTATCCGTGAGCCCTTAAAAAGAAAAAACGATTTATCTGAACAGCCAAACCCACCGCACAAGTCTTTTGAAATAACTACATACAAGCCAGTACCAGTAGGCTTTGAGTCATCCTTCCTGAATTTCATCAAAGAGACAGTGCCAAAAGAAAAAACTGTGACATCCACTAAACGACAGAACTCCTTCAGACGTAGTTGTTCAGTCAAAGAAAACAACCAGTTGGGGATTGCTCACACCCGCAGACGTACTCATTCCCCACTGTTAAAGCCCCATGTTGTATCGGTAGACACTTCAAACTTGAAGTCCATCTTGGACAAGGCTCTGGCTGGGTGTGGGGACCTGGCCATTAAACAGCTGCAGTACCTTAGACCTGTGGTGGTTTTGGGCAAACCTGTGTGCGCCGCTACCCTGTCTGATCTGTTTCCTGCTGACACAAAAAAGAGTAAACTGCTTCTTGGAAGCAAAAATATGTAAGCACCTTTTTTAAAAGAGCTTCGCAAAGGCCTTCGCAAAGTATTTTTTCTAGACATGAACCAAATTAAATACTTAACATCAAACTGAAAGACAGTTTCTTACTTTGATATTTTGAAATAAATGACACATCTGTTGTATACCAGTTTTGACACAGACACTTGAATATGTATTGAAGCATTCTGTGGCGTTGAATGAGTTCATACAGCCGTGTACAGATTTTATTGTTTGCGCCTCAGCGAGGCCACAGCAAAATGACTGAAAATCTTTTACTCCCATTCCCCTAAAGACTTAAGCTTTGTTCTTTTTCACCTCAGTTAGGATTCTTTTCAGTATTGGGAGTGCTGTGGACAAATATCAAATGTGTATGCAATTATTTCTAATAAAATGTGATTAAAAAATCTTTGTATTATGTTATATTTATTTACATACATTACATACATCTTATGGTGAATCATAAGTCCTAACTAAAACATTCATACACTGATAAGTTGAAATTACATGTACTGTTATGATACTATGGTCATTTGTAGGCCACCAAGTCATACAAACCATCAGCTTTAGTATGAGGGTCAGAAGTAAAATATTGTTTCTCTGCGGAACCAACGTTACCACGTTGCTTTTCTGGGGACTGAATTTATAGACGTACATCCATTGATAGACTTCAGCCATGACTTCTGCATGATGGAAAATAGTGCTATATTTTTCATGGTTTGGAATTGTTTTGGCTTGTTTAGTCTTCATAGTATTTAACCAATCCTTTTTTGTGGAACTTGATCAATTTTGACTTGAATATTACTTCCCTTGTTTGATTTCCGGCAGCTCTCTCCGCGGTTCACAGCAGGGGCGGTTTACCGTTAGCCTGTTTGCGCTAGCCTAACACGCTAGTAAACACTTGACAAGTCGTAAGGCATAATTTCAAGACGGAACTATGGAAAGTATATTTGACCTTCCTGTGGAAAAGCAAATATTTTATGCTGTGCTTGGATTTTCATGGACGGTGTATCTATGGGAGGCCTATCTTGCTTACAGACAGGTGAGACCCAGCTCCTGGTTATGCTACCGTCAGTGCTGTACATCCAAGAGCTATTGCTACACATGCAAAAAAAGGACTACATTTGTAAATTACTACAATAGTAATGTATGTTTGCCGTATGTTGCTCATGTAACTGTACATTCCATGTCCACTTTCCAGAGGAAAATGTATAGACTGACCACACATGTGCCACAAGAACTCGGGAAGATAATGGATTCAGAAACATTTGAGAAATCTCGTCTTTACCAGCTGGATAAAAGCAACTTCAGCTTTTGGTCTGGTCTGTATTCTGAGACTGAAGGAACGGTAAATCGATTTATTCTCTCATTTAATTTTTGTCTTGTGAACTAAGAAAACTAAAAACCAGGTTTGTGTGATGTTTTCCAGTTCATTCTGCTCTTGGGAGGAATCCCATTATTGTGGGCCTCTGCTGGCTCTGTCACTGTCCGCTTAGGTTTTGGCCCAGAGTATGAGATTATCCAGTCTCTTGTGTTTCTAACGCTTGCCACACTGTTCAGTGCTGTAACTGGACTTCCCTGGAGTTTATACAACACGTTTGTCATTGAGGAGAAACATGGCTTTAACCAGCAGGTACACATAATCTGGAAACAAAACAGCCCAATTGTTCTCTGGTTTACATGTTTTGTACTTTTCTCTAGACGCTTGGCTTCTTTTTCAAGGATGCTGTCAAGAAATTCTTTGTTACTCAGTGTATCCTGCTTCCTGTGACCTCATTACTTTTGTACATCATAAAGATTGGTGGAGACTACTTTTTTATTTATGCCTGGCTATTTACACTTGGTGTTTCTCTGGTTTGTCTTTCTCACTTTTAGTTTGTTAATAAATGTATAATTTTTTTGTTGGTGTTTTCAAAATTTCCTGTTTTTGTCCTCCTCAACAGATCCTTGTAACCATTTATGCAGATTATATTGCTCCACTGTTTGACAAATTTACTCCACTACCTAAAGGGGAGCTGAAGAATGACATTGAGTCTATGGCCAAAAGTATTAGCTTCCCTCTTACCAAGGTCTATGTAGTTGAAGGTAAAGTCAAAGATCCCAATTAAGGGGTTCACATATTTTTTACTTCTAACACAAGTATGCTTCATCACAAATGCTGTCTTTCTCTGTAGGTTCCAAGCGGTCATCCCATAGCAATGCATATTTTTATGGCTTTTTCAAGAACAAACGCATTGTACTGTTTGACACATTGCTGGAAGACTACTCTCCCCTCAACAAAAGTGGAGAATCTGAGACTGAGCAACCTGAAAGTAATGAAGAAGAGACAAAAATTAAACCCAAGGTGACCGTAATAAGTATATGCATATGTTAAATTATTACATTTCTTGTGTTAACCCTTTTCTCTTCTGCTGATCAGAACAAAAAACAGGGTTGCAACAACTCAGAGATCCTGGCTGTTCTGGGCCATGAGCTTGGTCACTGGAAGCTGGGTCACACTGTTAAAAATATTGTTATTAGTCAGGTAAGTGTATTCAATAAAATCAATAGAATTGCTATAATTATTCAGAGGAACTGCAATATGAGCCACAGACCTACTTGTTTTGTGTTTTCTATAGATGAATTCCTTCTTGTGCTTCTCCTTGTTCGCTGTTTTGATTGGACGAAAGGAACTGTTTGTAGCTTTTGGCTTCACTGACAGTCAGCCCACACTAATAGGCTTGATGATTATCTTCCAGTTCATTTTTTCTCCTTACAATGAGGTATGGTTTGGGTTTCATGTTCACTTCCTTTTCATTTCCTGTATGTATTATCTATTTGACTGTTGACTGTCTTTTTTTTTTGGCAGCTCCTGTCCTTCTGCTTGACTGTGCTAAGTCGCAGATTTGAGTTTCAAGCAGATGCCTTTGCCCGTAACATGGGTAAAGCTTCTGAGCTCTATTCAGCTCTTATTAAGCTGAACAAGGACAACCTGGGCTTCCCTGTGGCCGACTGGTTGTTCTCCATGTGGCACTATTCTCATCCTCCGCTCTTGGAGCGCCTCAGGGCTTTAGGCAGTGTCAAACAGGACTGACGTGTTCGGAGGGGAGAACAGCGCTTGCCGCCTCCCCCAAAAGGCCTTCGTAGACCGCTCCTCACCGTCTGATACACCATTGTCCTTTTCTGCGTTCACTCTATTCACTTAACCACATTCACTTGTGTTCTCCTTTACACCTAAACAAACCAGTCTAATAAATGACAAACACTTGGTACAAAGTATTGTTTGGTGATAACTCCTTCAAAGACTATGGTACTTGACAGCAAGGGCTCTGGGCAATGCGTTTGCACCGGAAGTCTGTTCAAATACTGGCTTTAAAACAATTCAATCCTTAGTAAGTAAAAGGTATATATAAGTTTCTTCAAAAGCACTTTTCTTGATTTACTGGACATATTTGTTGCCTTCGAGTGTAGTTCCTCATATCACACAAACACATACTTCACTTGATCACTTTCTACAACATGAGAGTGCCTCCCAAATCTGTTTTATTGAAGCCTTTAACAACTGAGTGGTGTTTTATATTCTTTCAAATCTGGTTCGTTTTTTTCAGTTTTTCAATCAGTTTGAAAAAGTGGTGTGTTAACGTGTAATTCTTGATTCTCCAATTATACTTGTATATATGTTGCTGAGGAATCATTTAAAACTGTTAAGACATTCTGGAGTGTATATTGAAGTCTAAGTTGTATGTTTTTGTTTATGAGATGGATAAAGGCAGGACTGTTTGATTTATAAGATGGATACTGTTTTTGCAGGAATAAAATGCTGATCAATTTGAAGTCTGCGTTGGTGATATTTATAGGCAAGGCAAGTTTATTTGTAGAGCCCAATTTGCACAAGGCAATTCAAAGTGCTTCACACAAAAGGAAAAAAAATGCATTAAAATCACAAAGACATGACAGAAATGACAAAATATTATATAATTATACCCTAACTAGACAAACCCACGGTGTCGAACATGTGGCTACAAAACATTGAAAATGCATAAATTCCACTTATTTTTGTATTACAATTTCAAGACTCTAATAGCTACGCCGTTAATATAATATATCCATGAAGCAACGCTCAGTACTAACGCGATGTGCGTAAAGTATTGCACCGACCGTTCCATTCCGGTGGGGACCATTAAAAAATGTATAAATATATAAATGTACTATTTAAATTTGCAATACACGAGTAAATGTAAATAGCATTTTCACAGACCTGGATTGAATGTGAAAAAGATTACATTTTCATTTGAGGAGAATTAGAGCCTGTGCCCCCCAGTCGGCGGAATGGAATTGCCCTGTGTATTTTGGTGGACAAGGACACCTTCCGCTGCCACAGTCCACGCAGTTTTCACATGTCAGCTCTAAACATGGCGAGGTTTTTGAGACCTAATGTCAGATATTTTGTCACTTCCCAGCTGAGAATGTCTTCTGATCAGGTAAAACCAAATCTAAAAAAAATATATACATATATATATATATATATATATATATATGCGCAAAAACCTTACAAGTTTCAATTTGGTACAGCCAAAAACAAGTTGCCATTTTGGATTAGAGGACATTTTCAAATTTTGAAACTGAACAATATGATTTTAAAAAATATAAATAATTGTCAACTTTGTAAATCTGTTTTATAGACTGTTGTTATGTGTGTAGCAAATCCTATGAGGTCACTGTATTCTGTAGTCTTATAAGAGGAAAACAACAAACAAAATAATCAGCTTTAAAATTCCCTTCATAATAGTCAATATTGTCTCTATATGTCAATGAATGTCAATATTGTCTCATTTATTATTGTTTCTGTTTTTTGTTTTTTGATAGAAAGGTACATCCAGTTGCGCTCTTTGCCAAACAAATTACCAAATGTGTAAACATAAAAAAACATTTGGATAACCTAACCATTAAAGTATAATAAGAAGACTATATTATAACCATGAACCTAACTATGTATCATTACCTCCATCTTACAGCTTGGTGATCTGGGCAAAGGGGCTGGAAAAGGAGGAGGAGGTGGAGGCACTATCAGAGAGGCAGGTGGAGCCATGGGGAAAAGACAGGCAGCTGAGGAGGAGATGTACTTCAAGTAGGTATTTTTTCCTTTCAATTCTCACTATGTCTCAATATGTTACTTTACTCTAATACTTGTCACTTTTAGACGTAAAAGAGAAGAACAACTGGCCGCTTTGAAGCAGCACCATGAGGACGAAATTGACCACCACAAAAAGGAGATTGAACGCCTCCAGCGAGAGATTGACCGCCACAAGGGAAAGATCAGAAAGCTGAAACATGACGATTAACCGGTTAACCAGACAGATGGAGTTCAACTGCATGCACTGTGGGAGGCAAATGTGTGGATGATTGTTCTGCGAATACTTGATCGCTGGTTTCAACATTTCATATTGAGTGTAAAGCTTAAATAATTACTGCAATATTGTTTGTTGTTGTTTGTTGTTGTATGCATAAAAGTAAAAAATGCTGGGATGGTGTTTTGTTTGTGTAGGGAATGTTGCACTTGCCATGTCAGTACTTATTTAAAGAAGTTGCATGTATTTTGACAGTACATCAGTTGTCAGTCACACACACTTTTGTTTTCCTTTCAAAAAACAAAAGCTTTACAAATAAACAATGCATGGTCACAAGTGTCAGGGGGCAACAGCTGGTTGAGGATGGAAATGAAAAAAACAAGACAACAAGACCAAAAGTGCCCGGGGGCTTACCAGGACTAAATGTAACATTATCTTAACATAAGAACATGATACATTTAATAAAGACAGTCCCGTTTAAAACTGCCCTGATGTGTCACCAGGGGCAGCAGTTCTGTCATGAGCATCAGTTAAGGGGCCACGAGGTAGAATCAAAATCACACAGTTGCCATTCATGCCTGCCTTTGCTTTTAAGATAAGATAAGATCACCTTTATTTGTCCCACAATAGGGAACTTCCAGTGTTGCAACAAAGAGTACAGAGGCAGATTAGGCACAGTATAATGATAAAAACAGATTATTTAGAAAAAGAAAACTCTTAGAAAAAAAACTCTTAAAAAAAACGTACAAAAACAGATAACTTAGAAAAAAAACAACGTATAATCTTAATAATAATAACACTCTTATTTACAGCTGTCATATGGACAGAAAATATTGCACAGGGATGATTGACATTATGTCACAGTACACACAGTGCACATGATTATGAAAGCTGAGTGACACATGTTCAGGACTAACAGTGTTTGTTGTAAAGTCTGACAGCAGCAGGAAGGAAAGACCTGCAAAACCTCTGTCACGTCTGTCACGTCTGTCACTGTCACGTCTGTCACTGAAGCTGCTCTCCAGAGTAGACAGAGTGTCCTGCAGGGGGTGAGACTCATGGTCCAGAATAGATGTGAGTTTAGCCAGGACCCTTCTGTCCCCCACCTCCGAGTCTAGAGCACAGCCCAGGATGGAGCTTGACTTTACCTCGAGCAGTCCTGTGCCTCTTTCTTTGGCTCGATGGATGATATTCGGAACTTTCACCGTCGGCATCATGTACTTTGACCGCTATGAGGATAACACCACGTACCTTCCCTGACGTGATATAGACTACCATTTGGTAAGAGAGGGAACTGGTGCCTACAATTACCCTCACTGTCCTAACCTTTTTGAAGCGCGTTCAAAACGATACATCACACCCATGAGGTCGGATCAGAACTACAGAAGAACTACAATGTGAAAGACTCTGGTTGCAGCAGTCCCACGAACAGGTGCATGCAAGATTGGCTGATTGCGACGCCATTCATTCAAGAATGCTGCAACTGCTGAATCACGCGGAGTCTGCAGCTCACCCCACCACCACAAATCGTTGCAGTTCCTTTCCAGCTAGATCATGAGATCGAGGAGGAACTGGACTCCAGCCAAAGCTCAGTCATAGACTTTGATACAATTAGGAATAAGTTGCAGAAGCTGAAGAGGGATCCTCCACCAGAGACGACTTATTCTCCAGTGTACCAGTACCCCCATCCTCCACCCTCTCCTGAGCCATCATGGAGGACACCACCGGCCTGGGAACCCCCCAGAATTTTCGCAGCTCCAGAGTATACCTACAGGGGCCCTCACGTCGGGATCCTGGTGCGTTTGCACGCCTGAAGATTGCACTGGAATCAGAATCAGAATCAGAATCAGAAAGAGTTTATTGCCATTGTCAATGAACAAAATTCACAAACATAGGAACTTGTCTCGGCCTTAAGGTGCAACATAGAACACTGAGCAATAATAAAACAACAATATATTCAATCAAAAAGGGCATGCATTAAGAAACAATTTAAAATTACTATACAATAAAAAATAAAAATAGGCATTTCTATGTACACAAGAGTTACAGTTAGATTTACAGTTTGAGTGCAGAAAGTGACAGTGCAGTGAGTGATTGAATATTTGCAGTTAAAGTGACAGGTGTTTTTGAAGTGTTCATGAGTCCAACGGCAGAGGGAAAGAAACTATTCTTGTGGCGGGAGGTTCTGGTCCGGATGGACCGTAGCCTCCTGCCTGAGGGGAGTGGTTCAAATAGACCATGTCCAGGGTGAGAAGGGTCAGCTGTGATCCGACCTGCTCGTCCCAGAGCCCTGGAGACGTACAGGTCCTGCAGAGATGGAAGTCTGCAGCCGATCACCTTCTCAGCAGAGCGCACAATGCGTTGTAGTCTATGTTTGTCCCTGGCTGTGGCTCCAGCGTACCACACGGAGAACCTACTGCCCCCAGAGAGTACCTTCAAGTATCAAATCCTGTTGGCTCATTTACAGCTAGAGGAGGCAAAGTTGATAGCTGATGCATACCTTCTCTCTACCACACCCTTCAGCGACACCATGAATGCTCTGAACGACAAGCTGGGCCAGCCCCACAAGCTTGCCCTGAGAAGGCTCGCTGCTCTGATGAATTCACCAGACATTCCCCGGGGGGATGTGGCAGCAATTGAGCGATTTGCCCTCCAAATCCAGTCACTCGTGGGCATGTTAATGACCCTTGGCAGCTTCCATGTGGCTCGACTCCTGAGCAAGCTTACATCAGAGCAGAGAGCTGAGTTTCGCCGGTGCATGTACAACCGCTCTGGTCAGACTTAAACCCTTGAAGAACTTGCCGCATGGTTAAAGTACGAGTTTTGGTGTCAGGATTTTGACGCACTGCCCACTCCAAGGAGCACTAAAGAGAAGCCTGATGACAGATCAAGCAAGTGTTCCATCACCGTTCTTCATGGTGCAGAGGGTCTGTCTAAGCCACCAGATAATAACCCTAACAAAGCTAAGCAGCAGCCCTTCGCCTATTGTGATAATCGTAACCACCACCTGAGTCAGTGTCCAGACATCGCCAAAGCTTAGTCTATAACAGCTGACTGATTGGATAAAGACCAACAAGAGGTGGTGACGCTGTACCCGCTCATATCTGGCAGCACAGCACCCTAAAGAAATTTTGCAGCCTGTGTCAGGGTCAACACCTGCAGGTCCTTCGCCAGGTTAACTCCAAGACCCCAGTGCACCTTCCCCAGCTGATGGCCATGCACAAGAAGGGGAGCAACCTACTGAAGTCCTGTACCTCGACGGTCCGACAGAGAGCGGCCGTGTGCTGTTGAAGGTCGTTCCAGTCATTCTCCCCCATGATGGTAAGACCTTGAGAACTCGTGTAGTATTGGATGATGGGTCAGAAAGGACCATGCCAAAAAGCTCAACCTCCAGGGCATCCCAGAGACGCTTTCTTTGCACACCATAAGACAAGATGTGCAGACTCTACACGGCTCTTGTGTGTCATTCGATATCGCCCCAGGTGGTAAACCTAAGATGAAGTACAAGTTCAACAATGCCTTCACCGCCACCCGTATTGACCTAGCAGAGCACAGTTATCTAATAGTCTCTCTAGCGGAAGTATAAACACCTCAGAGGCCTGCCACTACAGTCCTTCAAGAAAGTAAAACCCCTACTTCTCATAGGCAGTGACCACCCACAGCTCATTACTCCAACAGGAATTGTACATCTTGGTCCCTCAGGTGGCCCCACTGCAATATACACCAGGTTAGGGTGGACATTACAGGGCCCATCCAGCCTCACGTCCATCCTCCACGCCACAATAGTGTCTCTTCACACTGTAGGGGATTCTACTAGTACAAGGACTGTAGTGTTAAGTTGATATTGATTTAAGAATTGTATTGAGATATCAAACATGACACACTGCATAAGTGTGAGCATGTTTGTTGTAATATTTTAAGAGTAATTTGGGGCACCAGCCATTGATTAGGCATTTAACAATTCTATAATCAAATATCTAAATTCATCAATTCACTAAAAATTTATGTTGCTCGTTAATCTGAAGGTTGGTGAGAACATAACTGTGACATTGACCCCTTTTCTGGAAATGAATGAACACTTTACCATATGTGGTTTATGAAGATTTATGAAAAAAATAACTAAACAGATAAATATGAATATGGAATATGCAAATTAGTCGCTAACAAATGGATACGCTAGACATGATTGTACTTGATCTAGCTAGTTGTGTGTGAGTTAATTCTAAGATGATCTTATCAGCCAGATTGTGAAATGCATGCATACAATCAGAACCAGAAGAAGCTGTGATCCTGAGGAGCTGGGCTGCCTGTGTGTCCGTTTCGCCTCCAGGGTTCAATTAGGGGTCATGCTGGGAGACATGCGGCAGCTCGATCCACACGTTGGGCAGGACACAGCCACTCTATCAGGCCTAAGAAGCACTGGATCAGGTTCAGTGATCTGCGTTTTCCTTGGCTCTGAGGCGTTCCTCAGATAAAAGAGGCCGTTGCACTGATTCTCCGATGAGGCTGGTCTGAAGAGATCTTGGATTAAAGTTTTGTTGTAGACTTGAAAAGTTGCAAAAAGGTCTTTTGCTTGAGTTTGCAAGATGCAGTTTAAATCACGTCTAAGAAAAATGGGCAGAGAAAAGTTAGCTTCCGCGGGCGTGTCTTTTTGGAATGTTCTTTGTTCTGTGGGTTAGCATCGCTAGGCCAGAGAAAAGCCCTTTTCCTCATCTTGAGTTGAGATGTTTCCTCCTTGAAGTTCTGATAGAACTGAGTTTGTCTTCTCCTTCTCTCTCTCACAGACCCCTGGGCAGTTGGTTTTGCACCAGTGTTCGACCAATCAGCACGAATGATGAGTCAGAGTTGATGAGAGAAAAAGATCTGAAATAATGCAGCCATTGTTTAGCATTAACATTAGGCCACATAGTTACAAAGGTAATATTGTTCAAAAGACAAGTTACAAAACAGTTAAATGAAGGTGCAGAACACAATAACATTATGTACAGTAAATTTATCTTGTGGACAATGTCTGAAATCAGATAATTGTTTCCTAAAACCTCATAGTCTTTTTTTTAGCATTTTAGCTTTTGTCTTTGGAGAGAAAATGGCTCTGTGAGTTAATTTTAATCCAAAAGCAGTCATTTGATGAAAAAAGCTTTTCCAACGTTCAAAGCATGAAGTTTCTGCTCCTGCAGAGACACCATAAATCATAGGGGTTGTACATGGCAGCACCTTACGTCGCACATTCCTGTTACCTTTCAACATTCAGAGGTGATCTGCAGGTCACTACACCACTACCCTTGCCCCTCAGGTGGGTGAACTACTAAAACCCGACGACACGTTATGGCAGGCAGACATTATTCCAGTGACGGAAGGTAAGGTAGTTACACACTCAAGAGAAGATAACTATGCTATCGATCTACTTGAGTTAAAGATAGAAGGAAGTTAAAGATAGAAGGAAGTAGCAGGCATACTCCGCTACGCCACCCCTCTCCTCCGTCGCAAAGTCAATCCTCGCCTTCAGGCTACCGCTGATGCTGTTTTGCCCAGTTTGAGAGGTATAGATAGAAGGCTCCAGAAACATAGGTTAGTCCATGCTGGTTCTGTGGTGAAGTTGTCCCCCTCTGAGGTTGCCCAAACCGATGATTCGTGGTACCACCCACACCACCTTGTCAGCCACTATCGAAAGCAATTTGTGTCTACCTGTTCCTTCAAATTTCAGGGCCAAACCCTAAACAAACACCTCCTGCCAGGTCCAACCCTAGGGACGTCCCTCTCCAGAGCTCGTCTCTCCAGTCTCATAGAAACCGAGCTCACCCTGGACACCAAGAGAACGATGCTGTGGTCTGACTCCACTAAAGTACTCACCTGGCTGATGTCAGAGTCATGCTGCTTCAAAGTCTTTGTCGGTACCCGCATAGCCGAGATCCAGGAGCTGACCCACCTTCACACCTGGTGCTATGTTGACTCAGCTCAGAACCCTGCTGATGACATTACCCGGGGAAAGTCACTTCTGGAGCTGACAAGACCCAACAGATGGAGCCAAGGCTCCCCTTTCCAGCTCCTAGACTCAGACCGGTAGCTTTTACATCCGAGCGGTGTCCTGAATGCGCCTCCAGACCTTTTCGAGCTTCGTAAAGAGGTCTTTTGCAGAGTTTCTACCTCAAGCTTCAGTGAGTATGACACCTGGCTGCAGTTGTTGGAAGCAACTATCCTGCAGATGCACGGGGGCAAACCCACATCCAATGATGACTACATCCAGGCAGAGACGCTCATTCTAAGAAATGGCTCAGCAGAAGAACTTCACGGAAGAGTACCATCCTCTCAAGTCCGGCAAACCGATCAGCTGCAGCAGTCGCCTTATAGCACTCTCTCCTGAGTCATTCAAGTAGGTGGGCGTCTTCGTCGTTCTGAAGATCTTGGCTATTCCAATCTCCACCAATTGGTCTTGTGCAGGGTGTGCTGGATCTGTCACCCTCCTGCTTATCCAAGACTTCGAAAGTCGCCTGCATCATCCAGGGCCTGAGAGGGTCTTTGCAGAACTCTGACGTGCTTATTGGATCCTGATAGGCCCAGAAGCAGTTCGATGTTTATAAAGAACCTGCCCTGAGTGTCGCAGATGGAGATCACAGCCTACTGTCCTCAAGACGGCACCCTACACTACAGTTGGAGCCCAACTCCAACCGGACGAAGTCCTCTGCCAAGTCCTAGTGGAGGTGGAGGGCATCTTAAACTCCCAACCACTGGGATATGTCCCCTCTGACGTGTCGTGGAAAACTTCAGTATCAAGAAATGAAATAAACGATCGGACAGAGTTGTCTTGTCTCAAAGTGAATGGTTTAATTCAGTGCAAATTCTGAATATATCTCTCCCCAATACAAAGTTGTCTATCCCTTCCAGGACTTCGGCCCACACAAAGGGATCCTGTGTCTTTTTATAGAATACAGGTTGAACAAATCACATGACAGTACATACTCGAATATAATTGGTTCGATGGGCCATATGCTAAGTACAGAAACAGGGTGGGTTTACGTTGATTGCATTTAGACTTTGGCTGTCTGGTTTCTGTTAAAGACAATGCCTTAGCGGCAGGCGAGGCATATGCAGAGAGGTCCATCCTGGACCACTGGGGTTAGATCACACCTGAGAGGATCCTAATGGATTTAGCATTTGTTTGGGGGAGAGCATGGGGGGTCGTTTTGCATGACGACATCAGGTCTGGTGTTTTCCTGCCACAACAGACAGTGATCCTGTCCCAGTGACTCCAAACCATCTCTTGATGAGGCGGCCAGACAGATCACTTCCCCAAGTGATCTACCCTAAAGAAAAGTTACTGAGTAACCGGAGGTGGAGGCATTCTTAGGTGCTTGTCAACCACGGCAGAACTGGCAGTCACCCTCCGCTGATTTCACAGAGGGGTCTGTTGCTATGATCGTGGATCCACAGCTGCCTCGTGCCTCCTGGCTCATGGGTCGCATCTCCATGGTCCACACTAACCCCGACGGGCACATCAGGTCTGCTGACAACAAGATAAAGGACAGAACATTTACTCGGCCTGATGTGAGACCCTCCCGGATGAAGACGAAGAACAGTCATCATAAATAGTTTGTTGGGTAGTAGCCTTTTGTTGAAAGCAAATGTGCTTCATACATTTGGGGGCAGCTGTACAAAAGGCCCTGTAATTTCTCTTTGGTTATCACACCTTTTCATGCACTTGTAGTTAGTGGAGTGCCCAGTAGAGGGCGCTCTAGCCTTTCCATGATAGAGTGCGTTATGACATCACATGTGCTTTAAGACATCACAGGTCCTTTGAAGTTCTAGGAAGAGAACAATCAGATAGAAAGAAAGAAAGCCGTCTGTGTGTACCTGTGAGGTTCAATAAAGCTCCTGAACCCATCACTGTGTCCCCTCATTGTCTCCACCTATCTGAATATCCATCCGGGCCTTATGTGGTACTCTCGCCGGCACTCCAGAGCAGTGACAGCAAAAAAACCTGAGCCAGCACCTTACAGTCCGAAGTTATCTCTCAAACACTGTTCACGCAGTTTTCACATGTCGGCTCAAAACATGGCGAGGTTTTTGAGACCTAATTTCAGATACTTTGTCACTTCCCATCTGAGAATGTCTTCTGGTCAGGTAAAATCAAATCTAGGTCATGGTTAATTATATATATATATATATATATATATATATATATATATATACTATATATATATATATATATAATAGAAATAATTGTCAACTTTGTAAATCTGTTTTATATACCGTATTTTCTGCACTATAAGGCGCTCTGGATTGTAAGGCGCACTGTCAATGAATGGTCTATTTTTGAACTTTGTCCATATATAAGGCGCACCGGACGATAAGGCGCATTTAGCTAAACAAAACAGTCCCAACCTTGTTCAATGGAAACACGTTCTGACACAGTCTGATACGCTAAATCAAACGTTAGCATATTCACAGTAACTCAAAATGGCTCAGGTATAACACGTAAAAAAACACGGTCAGATACCGGTGAATCAAACGTTAGCGTATTCACAGTACGGCAACTCAAAATGGCTCAGGTATAACACGTAAAAAAAACACAGTCAGATACTGCTAAATCAAACGTTAGCGTATTCACAGTAAACTCAAAATGGCTCAGGTATAACACGTAAAAAAACACAGTCAGATACCGCTAAATCAAACGTTAGCGTATTCACAGTAACTCAAAATGGCTCAGGTATAACACGTAAAAAAACACAGTCAGATACCGCTAAAATCAAACGTTAGCGTATTCACAGTAACTCAAAATGGCTCAGGTATAACACGGAAAAAAACACAGTCAGATACCGGTGAATCAAACGTTAGCGTATTCATAGTACGGCAACTCAAAATGGCTCAGGTATAACACGTAAAAAAACACAGTCAGATACCGCTAAATCAAACGTTAGCGTATTCACAGTACAGTAACTCAAAATGGCTCAGGTATAACACGTAAAAAAAAACAGTCAGATACCGCTAAATTAAACGTTGGCGTATTCACAATAACTCAAAATTGTTCAGTTAACACTAATATCACGTAAAATAAAACATAATACACTCACTTTTTCAGTTTATTCCTCGTTCCACAAATCCTTCAAATTCCTTATACACACACTGTAATGTTATGGTGAAGCACAGTATTACTCCGCGACGCTCCTCGCTACGGTAACCGTAATGCTGGAAGTGGTGCGGCTTTGTAGTTTACCAAAGTTGTGATAAAACATTTTGACGGATTTTTGAGCACAGTGTACCACATAAAATCGGTTCGAGATCAGTAAGCACAACCAGAATTAATCCATATATAAGGCGCTCTGGGTTATAAGGCGCACTGTCATTTTTTGAGAAAAATAAATGTTTTTAAGTGCGCCTTATAGTGCGGAAAATACGGTACTGTTATTATATGTATCGCAAATCCTATGAGGTCATTATATTCTGTAGCCTTGAACAAAAAGGTGGATCCTTTTGTGAGGTGAGTGCGACATTTATAAGAGGAAAACAACAAACAAAGAATCAACTTTTAAAGACGGTATGCGTAAAACACATACTTTGAAGACGTACAACTACAGTAGGTAGCGGGAAATGCGTTTTTTCAGTTGGCTGCCAACCATCATTAAAAGTAACACAACAATAATCAACTTTAAAATTCCCTTCATAATAGTCAATATTGTCTCTATATGTCAATGAATGTCAATATTGTCTCATTTATTATTTTTTCTATTTTGTTTGTTTTTTGATAGAAAGGTACATCCAGTTGCGCTCTTTGCCAAACAAATTACCAAATGTGTAAACATAAAAAAACATTTGGATAACCTAACCATTAAAGTATAATAAGAAGACTATATTATAACCATGAACCTAACTATGTATCATTACCTCCATCTTACAGCTTGGTGATCTGGGCAAAGGGGCTGGAAAAGGAGGAGGAGGTGGAGGCACTATCAGAGAGGCAGGTGGAGCCATGGGGAAAAGACAGGCAGCTGAGGAGGAGATGTACTTCAAGTAGGTATTTTTCCTTTCAATTCTCACTATGTCTCAATATGTTACTTTACTCTAATACTTGTCACTTTTAGACGTAAAGAGAAAGAACAACTGGCCGCTTTGAAGCAGCACCATGAGGACGAAATTGACCACCACAAAAAGGAGATTGAACGCCTCCAGCGAGAGATTGACCGCCACACAAGGGAAAGATCAGAAAGCTGAAACATGACGATTAACCGGTTAACCAGACAGATGGAGTTCAACTGCATGCACTGTGGGAGGCAAATGTGTGGATGATTGTTCTGCGAATACTTGATAGTTGGTTTAAACATTTCATATTGTGTGCAAAGCTTAAATAATTACTGCAATATGTTATAAATATTGGGATGATGTTTTGTTTGTTGTAGTGCAGGGGTGCTCACTCTTTTTCAGCGTGCAAGCTACTTTTATATTTGGCAAAGCCTGAAGATCTACCTGTAGATTTATATTACTTATTTTTAATAAACAGCAATAGAAACATGTATAGACGTAGACGTAGAATCAAAAGCAGGGGAGAGAAAATCTGTTAATTAACTTGACTAGACCCATTCATACAGTTGACTATTTTGAAAATAAAATAATAACGACATTAAATAACAGATGGTTGAGCTTATAATCACCTCACTTGAACCTCTAATATTAGTTATTATAATAAGACAAGCTCCATGGTAACGCTGGGAGGAGGGGCTTGAGACGTCGAGAAAGTCAGCTTTCCTTTGGGTCGCGTCAATAAGAAACTGCTCTGTGAAGGACAGAAACAGCGCTCAGAGCGTGATCCTTCCTGTCTCCTCCTGCTCCTCAGCCTGACTCCTCCACCTGCTCCACCTGCTCCACCTGCTCCACCTGCTCCACCTGCTCCACCTGCTCCACCTGCTCCACCTGCTCCACCTGCTCCACCTGCTCCACCTGCTCCACCTGCTCCCTCCCCTCACTCTCCTCCCTCATGTGAGCGTTCTACGTTTCCGCGGCAGCGGTGTGCTCCTGCCGAAAATCACAACTGTAGTCTGTTTTGTTTGTGTAGGGAATGTTGCATTTGCCATGTCAGTACTTTATAAAGCAGTTACATGTATTTTGACAGTACGTCAGTTGTCAGTCACACACAATTTAGTTTTCCTTTCAAAAAACAAAAGCTTTACAAGCAAGCAATGCATGGTCACAAGTGTCAGGGAGCAACAGCTGGTTGAGGATGGAGATGAAAAAAAAAAGCCTACAACTAGATTTGGAGGAAGGGCTTCATTGAACATTTGAACTTGAAGTTGGTGTGCTGCTATTGCAAAGACCCTAAGTGGGCAGGGGGCTTACCGGGACCAAATCTAACATTATCTTCACAAAAGCGCATGATACATTAAATAAAGACAGTCCCGTTTAAAACTGCCTTGATGTGTTTGTTTTTGGTCACTAGAGGGCAGCAGATCTGTCGTGAGCATTAGTTTAATGGCCACGAGGTAGAAACAGAATCACGTTGTCGTCATTTCCGCCTGCCCCTGCTTTTACCTCGAGCAGCCCCGTGCTTCTTTCTTTTGGCTCGTCATGGCGGACCGGTTTAATAAGGTGTGTGCATGCTGTCGAAATATTTCTACATTTACTGCATTATTTGGGACTTAAACAATCCCTACAGCCCTCAAACGCCCGCGCTATGTTCTCATGTCTTTAATTTTCTGGTGGAATCGCAATCCTGCGTTGTTCTGCTTCCTTTATTTAAACATAAGATCTGGCAAGAAGCGCATGCCGTCAACATGGCAGCTCCCGTCAGTCAGGGCTGCTAGCTTCTTTTTGAGCCTGAACCAAAATATATACTCAGTGTAAATGCGCCATGGTTTTTTGCCAAAGAACTAGCAAGCTCGCAATTCCCGTGTAATTGTATTGGCCATTAGATTTTTGGTTTGAGAATAACCACTCATTCAGTTGGCGCGATTGACGTAAATGTAGGCTAATGGCTAAATGGTAGACCATGTGGCTATTGGCCTGGTGGGTTTGTGTTTCGACGTCCAACTAAACTGCTCCACTGTGAAAGTTTGTCTCCTCTATTTGAACCATCTGCCATTTACATTTTTCCAGGTTCTGCTGCTAGATGGCAGAGGCCATCTACTCGGGCGGCTCGCTGCCATCGTGGCTAAACAAGTCCTCCTCGGTATGTATAAGACTTTCTACTCATGGTACTGAGCTAGATTCTGCCAAATTGTCGGTGATGAGACGTTTGTCTAGTTTGAGTTTAACGACCATGGGAAAACTTTACATGCACTACCATCTGAGACACCGTGCAGTAGTCAACACTTCTCTGGTTGCCGTTTGTGGTCTAACAGTTTATTATTTTTACAGGGCAGAAGGTTGTGGTTGTGAGATGTGAGGGCATTAACATCTCTGGCAACTTTTACCGTAACAAACGTAAGTAGTGTGCACAACTTGAACGTGAGCTAAAATTCTGTCGATGATGATGACCCAACATTACATTTTGAGTTTAATTGACCATGAGAATACTTTACATGCACTACCATCTGAGACTTGCATATGTGTGTTCTGTGGAAGTTATGATTTTGCTTGGTCTAATGTTTTGTGCATATTTACAGTGAAGTACCTTGCCTTCTTGCGCAAAAGGATGAACACCAACCCCTCCCGTGGACCCTACCACTTCAGAGCTCCTAGCCGCATCTTTTGGAGGACTGTCAGAGGTCAGTGTTCATGTTGAGGTTCAACTGCAGAAGACACTTTAGGCCCATTAATGTACTATTGTATCTAAATTGAAATGCACTGCAACATGCAAACAATTCAAATGGTATGACCAAGTTCTTACTCAGTGATGAGCACTTTATCCCGAAGCTGAGCCTCTTGATGAGACAAACCTTACGGATCTGACTACTGAGTTGAGTTGGAACTTGTTCTGTAGCTAAAAAGTTTTGGTCCTTTGGTGGCAATTAAGCATTTTTTGTTTTTAAAAGGTATGCTTCCTCACAAAACCAAGAGGGGACAGGCTGCTCTGGACAGGCTGAAGGTGTTCGATGGCATCCCCCCACCATACGATAAGGTATTGAGACTCAGAGTGTGTGTGTGTGTGTGTATATGCCTTTGTCAATGATGTTAACCTAATTATCTACCTTGTTTGAACAATAGTGAAACGAAACAAAGCTGAGACAAACATTGGAAGCAATCAAAACTCTGCTTGTGGTTTCTTGTGCTTAACTGGTTTTGGTGTTTGCAGAGGAAGCGCATGGTGGTTCCTGCGGCCCTGAAAATTGTGCGTTTAAAGCCTGCTCGCAAGGTGAGTTGAGAAATGGCTTTTGATTGGCCATATTTAGACCTCCACAGTGATGAGCACTTTATCCCGAAGCTGATCATTTCTGATGATACACTCCTTACGGATCTGACTACTGAGTTGTTGAAGTTGTAAATTGTGTTGTGACAGAGTCGTTTCAGAACTATTAAAATGACAATTTATTCTTTCCAGTTTGCTCTTTTGGGCCGTCTGGCACATGAGGTTGGCTGGAAATACCAGGCGATCACAGCCACGTTGGAAGAGAAGAGAAAAGAGAAGGCAAAGCTCCGTTACACCAAGACTAAGACGGTGACCAAGCTGACCCGGCTGGCGGAGAAAAATGTTGAGAGCAAGATCGCTAAATACACAGATGTCCTCAAACAATACGGCGTCATTGTCTGAGCTGCTTCTGCTCAATAAATAAATGTTTATAGAACTTCTATTGTCTGCTGTTACTCAGTCTGCTTTGTGGAATTCTTTTAAATGTGATTATTCCCACTGTGGGGCTTGGTCAATGAATAGCTGGATCCTCTCCAAAAAAAGTGGTTTCTTACGGCAGTGAAGTGTTTAATATGAAAGTCTTTAACCATAAAGGTACCATTAGAGTAACAATGGTGACTTTGTGTGACTAGGCTGCATAGTATCTGACAATGGGTGGAATTTAGTTTCTCAAAGCCTTCCACTTTGTGCAAGGTGTTCTGAAGTTGTCCCACTTGTATGATTTCGTAAGCGGTGGTTTCATATTTTGGAAGGCCACCAGAGGGCAGTGTCAACCTTAATTTGGGAAAGATGTTCTTTACGATTTGCAAGATATTTAATGAAATGTAGCGCTTGCTTACAGCAATTGTAATGCTGATTTAATTAGAAACATTAGATATGCTTTTTGAAAACATTGACAATGTATGTGATTGTCAGCCATGCCCTGTATTAAAAACATTTCTGTCAAAGGGGGCTTTTGAGCTTTCATCTGTATTTGAATGTCCCCTCATTAAAAACAGTTTTCTCTTTTTGATCTTAAATTCTCTGACACTGAGTTTGAGATTACACATTTAATTTTAACCAAACCTTTACTCACACCTTTCGAATTTCAACCCTGGCTATTTATTGTTCTACAGGGCATTTCTGATTCTTTTCAGCTGAACATCATGGGGAAAATCCAGATGGAGATAATCAGCATGTTCATCTGCATATCTGCTGATGCCCATAAAGCCTTCAAAAGTGCTGCCAGTTAACTCCCAACATTTCTCCTTAAGCCCCTCTTCTGCCTCCTCTCCTGCTCCACACCTAATCCCCTTTCACACACTGAACGTGTGGATTGTTCTTATACTCCACACATTGTGACTCTTACTTCTGCATCTAACTCCATATGTCAGGCTCTCTGCAGTCGTCTGCTGCCTCAACTCCTCCGAGCATGTCAGCAGTACTGCGGTGATTGGTTACGCTGCATGCTTACTGTGCAGGTGTCCTATGGAGCACTTTCAAGTGATGCACTCCAAAGTGGAACATTATTTGACCAATTAAAGCATTCAGTGGAAGGTGTAGAAGGAGATCTACAGATGAAAGCATATTCTTCCCTTTCTCAGATTGAAACTCTGTTTACCCAGGACATATGTATAATTTATTTTCTGCCCCTGGCTTTTCTGCATCACCGTTGCCTGCACTTACTTTAGCTTTTATTTTTTATTTTTTTTAACTGCCCCTTTCTGTAAAATCTTCTCTACCTGTGCAGACATGGACAAGGTTTGAACCGACTATCTTCCAGTTGGTGGGCGATGCTCAATCAACTCTGCAACTGTCATCTAAAAAAACAGCATGAATGAACAAAATACAATAACACTAATAACACCACTCTATTCATGCTTAATTAAACTACTTTAAAGGTGCACTATGTAACATTTCTGATGGAGATGTGATTGCTTTGCTTGGAACGTGCCACAGGCATTCAAGTTTATATGACAGGTTTATGTTTTTTAAACTATTACTTCTTCTGCAGGGATATATTATCAGTTCATTATCACTCAAGTGATTTTGAAGGTAATTGTAATGGAAAATTACAGGAAGTTGAATTCTAAAATGGGATCTTGGTCATTGATATACAAAAATCCATCAAAATGCATGGACAAATTAAATGCAAGGAACACATTTTGCACAAATTATTGCCAAAATGATTTTTTTCAAAGACACCATAGTTTAACATGATTGATTTCAGCCGCACGGTTGAGGACCCTTTATGGTACTCTTTATGGTCCTCAACATTATTATGCCATACATAATAATGCAATGTATTTAAAAAAAAAAATCATGGCTACAGATTCCAAAAAATGACAGAAAATGATCGGAATACAAGTCTGGGGAAGTTCATGAAGTGCTTTCGCCCTCGACTAAAATGTAACTTTTGGATTCTAGTAGAATCCAATCAATAAATTATGCTATTAAACACTAAGCTATCAAAAAATGACCCACTGGGACATTAATCATATCTCTACTGCACTAAAATATGTAATCATAATCATTGACTGAGGTTCTGGAGGTGGACCACGCCTCAACCTCCTACTCCTCCTCCCGCAACCTAATTACCCAGAAGCCCTATTTATACAGGCCTGTCCCTATCTCTTGTTGTCTCTGTTCTCTCGACCCCACCGTCCCACCCCATGTCTCTATCATCTTTAGAATCAGAATCAGAATCAGAAAAGGTGTATTAACATTTTCAATCAACAAAATTCACAAACATAGGAACTTGCTTAAGTGATTTGGTGCAACATACAACGCTGAACAATAATAAAAACAACATGAAATCAAAAGGAGTATGCATTAAAGAAAAATAATAAAAAATTACTATAAGATAAAACAAAAACAGGCCTACTTTGTACACAAAAATGTACAGTTAAATTTACAGATACACTATCACTTTAACACATCACCATCTAAGGGGGGGCTCTGAATCGGCTGGGCTGATTACTTGAGATGGAGCCCCCATCTTGAGTCTCTACTCAGCCAACTCTAATCGATCCATCATCAATCCATCATCACTATTATCAATAAACATTCTCTCGTATTCCATTGTTGTGGCGTGGTCCTTGCAAGTGAAATGTTGTTGCACTCACCACACTGAACAAATTAATGTGCAAAATTAAATATTACAAAGAAACCTGTGCAGTGCTATGATTATTAAGAATTCCCTCTCTCTGATCAGGCTGTAGAAAACTTTTCCATCTAGACACTTCCACTGGGCTGAGGCAACATGGGGAGGGGGGTCTCAGGGGCAGGTTTTCCTCACACCCCCCTCAGAGAGGAGCTGATGCAGAATCTGAGGATACTAAATCAAGTCCAGGTGGATTATGACCAAACTGTGGTTCTCAGCCACACTAAAGCACTAAAAACTATTCATTAGTGGCAGGGAGAGATTGAACCTCTCCCAGCAAGTGTGAACGTATCCTGATGTTACATTAAATGGTATACATCCGTTAAGTGATGCCCCTAAAAATGAATACAATGTAATTTCACTCACCAACTTCCTGTTGGAATCAAGAGTTCAAAAGGCTGTTAAAAAGCAGAAGGACCTCTCGAGGGTTTTTGTAGCATAGTGCACCTCTACCAAATGGAAGAAGGCTGAATCAGGTTAGGTTCAGCTCAAAATAGTTTTCACTGAAAAGGCGTGACCTAAAGTGTGCCCTGCCAAAAGGTTAAGAAAAGCATTGAAGGTTCAATCTAAATGCGTTAAACATACTGTATCTTCCATTCTGCCATGTGCACTCTAAGCTGACATATTTAGAAGGTATTCAAATACAAGAGTTTTTACTGCCAAAAGAATTCCCCCTTCCTGTGATGTGTTGCCCGTCCACAGATCTGACTCGTAACTTGGCCTGGTGGTGTCACCTGCTTTTCTCTATGGAGACAAATATGTTTAATGCCATACTGTGGAACATTCCAGAAATAACATCTCCATGACACTGTGACAAGCATGTCAGAAAAAGTGACATAGTGTTCTTTTAATTCACAACCAGCAGAACCGTGCCTTTAAGAAACCCTGGCACTCTTAAAAATAGTTAAAGCTGTCTAAATGAGCCTATTTTACACATAGAACCATTCACAGCAGCTATGAGATTAAAGGTAACGGCATCACTCAGGAACACATCCTTTAGAACAAATGTTGTCATTTGTTCAGCTGTTTGACAAGCACAGAATTGGACCCGTCTCACCAAATGAATTCAAATGTATTCTAGTTATAATGTAAATGAAGAAATGCTTTGGACCTGACTGTGTCTAACCTCCTTTTGTCCTGTGTGCGTTCAGACTGGGGAGGCGGTATTTGGTAGAAAATATTTCCTCCTTTTTTCTAGTTCACGTCGGCAGTCGAAGCAGAATGTTATTTGAGGAGCTTGTAAACTCTTGATAATAAAACCTGGACGTGGCGTGGGACAGATGGTGGGACACAGCGTTGGCTCTTTGAGAAGCTGCTGCCTGGAATAGCACACTCTGTTTGTCTGAGAGCCAAATCACATCTTTTTAGATACGTCTTGCTCGCTGTTTGGGCCCAAAGAATCTGGATGGCAGAAGCTCAGTTGTATACACTTAACTCATCTTGTATTCCCAGCCTGTGTACGCTAGGATGAAAGTGTGTGAAGTGAGTGCACGTGGATAAGTCAATGTCTGTAAGTGGTGGAAAGAGGAAATGGAGAAGATGAGGGGGATGATGTTTCTGCTGCTGCTGTGGACATGGGATTACGACCGGGGGTTGAAATAAGTAATGGGGAAAGTGAAGCTTCATGAACCAGCCAGTCACAGCCCAAAGCCCCACCAAAATGAAGCCTCAAAATACTGCCAACTACTGGGAATTTAAATGTACTGCAAAGAGTATAAAGTTTCCTACTTGTGTGTATGAACTTGTGTTGATTATGACAATGACAAGAATATGTATGAAATGTTTTTGGCTCACATGAACGCAGATTTCACACAAACTGAAGCCTTGGTCACATGGCTTCCTTAGTAATAGTATGATAATGTATCACTGCGGCTCGTCCGGATGATCGTCGAAAGTTGAAGTGTCCAAACGTGGGCGTAGAAACAACGGCCAGCAGCCTCGTGCAGACACCAATCGGATCTCTGGTCGTGCCTGTCCTGAACGCGCCAAGAGACACACGGTTCATTTCGAGGCTTCAGTTGGCCACACCCAAGCGCTGAAGTTTTTCCAACCACTAGCTGAAACTTCAGACATATGACTGGCTAAACAATGGGACAATTACGTTCAAGCCATTCTAGGAAACCCACAAATGTTGAACCTCATTATGTTTTATTGACAGCAAACACGGTGAACTTTCTGCCAGTTTCCATGTGGATAGGCCTAGCAATTACCAAAAAGGATTAACCATAAACCAAGCTACAACTTACACAACTGACGCATCTACATTGACATAATGATATCGAACCGTCATCCTGTCGCCACGATTTCCAATGAGCGTGATTGACCCGCGGATTAACAAATCATGGGCTGTCCCTGTCAAAACAAACATGGCGGATTACAAGTAAAAATGAAAAAAGATTAAAAAAAACACAGCCTATACGAAGAAAGAAATGATCACAACTTTATTTGACACTCATTGTGTTGTGTTGTGTTGTAGTGTTGTGTTAGGAAAAGGGGGAAATGAACCTGAATGGGGAAGGGGCAGAGATATAACTGTTTAATATTACAAATTGCAAGTCAGATCTGTGAACATTGTGTAAAAATGTGTACTTGAACACTATAGCATTTTTCATTCACTGTAAATCTTTTTCCATATAGAATTGTTTTGCACATAAACGTTTCTCACTGTCTGCACTTCATGAATTGTGAAGTGAATGTCTGCACTTTGAGATCAATAACGTTTTATCTGAACTTACAATGTCAAGACTCAGGAAAAATCAATATAATTCCTTCCCTTATATACACAGCTTTCAAAGGACAATGAGGGCCAGGGACAGGCCATGAATGTACTTTCTGAGGGAGTTCAGTTTGTTCCATTGGTAAAATATTGTATTGTGCTTATCCATGGGCTTCAGAATGGTGAAGATTTACCGTTGCCATAGCAATGAAGGATTTAAAACCATAGACATTCAGCCCGTTGCTCAGACACGACCACTCGCCTAGAACGACGACACCGAAGTGTTAACACACTCAACAATGACTTTTAATGAGGTTGAGAGTGTGTGGACGCACTCTGGAGTATTCATCATTTGTGTTTTTTGCAGGCTAATGCTAATGATTATATTAAACACTTTTATTATTACTTCCCAAATTGGAACACTGATCTGATTTGGCACATCCTTAATTAAAGTTGTTAAAATCTTTAAAACATGTTTATTCTGTGTTATGTTCACTGCGGCATCAAATAGTGCTCAGTTTAAATGTAGTTATATGAAAATTTGACTGTTTGACAGTGTTGTTTTAAAGAGAAACAAGGGATTGTTTTACAGTAGCTCTTTATTACAGTGTATTTCTATAGCACTTTGCCACTCAAAGTACTTTACTAGGCAATGTGGGGGAAGTGTCTTGCCAAAGGACACAAGGCATCCCACTGTGGCACCTGGTGTTCCAGCAGTCTCCCATCCAAGTAGCTGATCGTCACCCTTAGTCGTCTTACATCTTAAGTCAGACTTTACTCAGCTCTGCTCAGTTTTCGAATGTTTATCAGCAGCTCAAAGGTATATTTTGAACAGACTTTGGGCAAATATTTATCAGGAAAACAGGTTAATTCAAGTGAACGGATGGTTTGGCCAAGTATGGTTACTATAGCAACTTCAGCGCTCGTGCCAAAGTATCTGGGCATGAGCAGTTTGAAAAGCCTTGCCCAATTGTATTGGGTTCCAAATTGGGTAATGACAGCCCCTTGTGTTTTTTTCTCTAGCCATTAGCATTAGTCTGCAAAAAAGGCAAATGATGAATTATGAAAAGTCTTACAAATCTACCCGGACTAGCTGAGTTGCTAAGTGATCAATGGCATAAGCATTGAAGAGTATAAAACAGAATTTCGCATCTTTTGAATGATGAAATGTTCTCAATTTGAGGCCTAAAACATGAAGCTGAAACCCACGAATATGATTCTTAGTAAGAATAAAAAACACCCAGTGGTGAAGTCCCACTTGTTTACCAAAGGCTACATTTCCATACATAGAGCTTTAATATTTGATTCATTTTACGAAGATTTAAATAAATCATAATGTTTTTCACATTGTCAGGAGTCGGCTGGTTGTGTATTTTGCTGTAAAATAATGAGCTGGATTACACCGTGGGCATGTTTATTGTACTCAGTGTGACTCCATTTTATTCAATATAGTGACTAAGCCCTGTGGGGCCCTGTGAGGCTTAGTCAGCAGCAAGTGGGAAAATTATAATTATTAGGAACAATTTAAACAGCTGACCAGAGTAATTCCTTTTTACATGCCACAGAGAGCAGACTATAATTGTTTAAATCTGCTGGTCAAGCTAATACCTGGACAAAGACTATGCGTGTAGCCTTGCGGTTGCCATGGTGAACAAGTCACTCGAGATTGGCAGGTTGTTAATAATAATGAGGCTGTGGCAATGGGCCCTCCCACTTCCTCCAACGCACAATCCACATTCACTGTGGGCCCGTTTGGAGAAGTGTCTTTGCAGCAGCCGTATGCGCTGGTCCGAGAGGGAATCGATTCTCGGCTTGGCAGAAGACTGCTCTAACCACTGAGCCACTGTTTATTATGCATGCTTCCCTTCCTAACAGTTGCATCTATTGCACCATTCTCACTTCAATGTATATATAGTTTAGCTTAATACATTAGCCTCAAAGTATAATTTCCCAGGTAATTTTTCAAGGTTTTTGGGGAAAGAAAATACTTTTTTTTCCAGTGGTTTAATGTTTTTTATTCTACTGATTCCTATTGGAGTTGTCAACAAGTATGTGTAGTGTAAAATACAGTTGTATTGTACAAATGGCAATGTGGCTGAATTTGCCATGACAGGCAGTTTTCACTTGGGTTCTACTGTTTGTCAGTGGAGACCAAAGTCCTGTACGGCCCAAATAATGAACTAAAACCATTAAAACCATTAAAACATATTCATTTCCCTTTTTATATGCAAACAATGCATTTTAAGACTTAAGACTGTCTTTAGTGATGAGCTGTTGCTGACTGCTGTACATTTACATCATATTAAATCAGAGCGTGTCCTAAAATCTCATTTTAGTTTTGTAATTATTGGGAGAAGAAACATTTAGATTTTTTTGTTTTAATTGTAATTATAATAATATCATGAATGCTGTATAATCTAGGGACATCCTATGTTGATACAGTCAAGTACATTGGAGATTTTTGATGGGTTGTGTGAAATGAGTGAATGAACGTTTTGACAAAGTCCAGTTCCTACTAAGACCTACTTATTCTAAAAACTGTTCATACTGAAAGTTTATTTTGAGTGCAGCTCCATGCACGCACGCTAACTCTTTTCCCCCCTCTTCCTCTCTTCCTGTCTCTCTCTCTACACACACACACACACACACACACACACGCACACACTTCAAATCTTTCCCACTTTCCCACCTCGCCCACCCTAAAAACTGCCACTGCCCTTTGGAATGAATGCCCATGCTGCACCCACTGACCCGTACTCAGAGTGCAGCGCCGTGCACACGGACAGAGGACAGTTGGGACCGGCAGATGCTTGTCGGTGAGCCTTTGTGTTCCTTGTTTTGTCACGCGTGCCTCATCTGAATCTATGTTGAGAGCAGATGTGGATGTAATCTGAACTAACTTGAGATGGATAAAAGAGAAAAAAAGAGAAAGCGAGAGATGAAAGCTGATATTTCACTTTGAGACAACAGAGGCAGTTTTTATTTCAATACTAAGGGAAAGGCTTGATACTTATACCACTTTCAATACCACACATAATAAAAAACACGGTACTTATCAACACAAAACAATAGTATGAGTGGCTAGTTTTATTCATTTATTAACCTTTTTTAACGAGAGATTGTTTAGTTTGAGTATGGATTCTTTTGATAAACCCAGTACTTTTAAAACCGCAGGTACATTTGCAAAGAGAATGGCTCTACTTCAGCTGTAAATCTTCCAGTGAAAACAGATTGGTATTTGGTGGTTCTTCCAGCGGGATGTTTTGGCCTTGAGTGTGCGCGCCACTGTTCACTGTGAGTCAGCCCTGAGGTGCACGGCAGGAGCTGTTGGCCCATTACTTCTGCCTCGCCTGCGCATGCATTTTTCATGTATCTGATTTACAGATTATGAAGCACTTTCAGGTTTAACCCTTGATCCCAAACTTTGACATGCATCTTTAGAGTCCATGGAATTGCAGAAAAACCTCTGATAGTTGAATGGAGCTGCTGCACCCACGTGAGGAAGAATGAATGGTGACAAGTCTGAAATTTAGCTTTTGGAGTTTATCCTTGCCATCAAATGAACCGAACATACAAATACATCTTAAAAAACACATTTTTATTAAACAGTCATAATTTATCTCTCTCTCTTGCTTGATTAATAGATTCATAATTACATGTAACACACAATCTTAATAAAGATTTTGTATCCTTTTGAGACGATGGGTAAATCATTCCACAAATGAAAACACCAATTCTTGCAGAAATACATTGAATCTGACAGAAAGAAAAAAAAAAAAAATCAGATTTATGGATTTAATTGAATACCGGTAATTGGCTGTTTTGGAGGGTCCTGAGAAACTTCTTTTGAGAAAAAAACAAAACATAAAAACAATCACCATTGCCAAAAATGTAAAAACAGACACAGAGGTACTGGCATGTTGTGATTGATAATGTTGTAATAGGTGGTCTGCCGCGGAATGTTTTCAACCAAAAAAGTCTGCCGTGATTCAAAAAAGACTGAGTTGTGTGTTTTTTAATTGAAGTATCAATTTTTGGCGTACTACACATAGTACCACAAGTACACGTACCACAAGTTAGCAGTTGGCACAATTCTACACAATTCTACACAAATCTTTTTGTCTCCATGACGATGTTATGCTTTTCCTGGAAAGTACAGTATGACATTGAATGTATCTTTCTCCATTGAGATAAGCATGTGGAGTCAAGGGGTTGAGTTACAGATCAGATCTGTGGAGAGGTGACTGCGCTCTTGTTTTTCATGCTGTTTTTGAGGAATAAAATCACAGATAGATAGATTGCAAGTTGCTATTGTACAGTGTTCACTTTTGAACCATGATAATTCCCCCTGCTGCCAGTAGACGGCAAGCTAACACCAAATCTGGATAACGGAACGCCTAACTGGTTATGTGTGGTTTTCAATGGGAGCCGACATCCAAAGAGAAACTGCGTAAACTAATCAATCAAACCCACCATCTCCTCGTTGGAAGGCAAGAGCACTAACACTAAGAGCTGACAAATGAGAGCTATCGAGAGATAACTTTATTCTATTCGCATCTTGGTGCGTGATCTGTTTGTGCATGCTTGATTCTGTTTGCATAGCTGAATGGCAAATGTAAAATATTATAATGACAATATGCTCAAAATGCAAATAAGGGATGCTAATGTTTTTGCTAAAGGGGAAAAGTGTCACATCCTCGCACTGGGGAAAAGAGGGGCCCCTTAATAACAACTCGGATTGTCCTTGGAATTAAAGTGGTTTTATGACACGCTGAGATAATTGCATAACAAAATTTGACAGCACACGCAGTTGGAACAAAAGTGTGTGTTAAGTCCCCACATCACAAGCATACCTGCATCATTTCATTGTCATCTTATTCTTATGTAAAAAAAAAAAAAAAATGAATAAAACATTATGTAAAAAAAAAAAAAAAATGAATAAAACATTCCAATGGGAAATTATGTAGTAAATTTAAAACATTCCATATTCCCTTTAAGAAAATAAACCTAAATATAACAATGGCTACGTTCACACTGCAGAGTATGAGGCCCAATTCGGATTTTTTTGTATCAATCGGAATCTTTTAACGTGGTCGTTCACAAATACCAAAAAATGTGTCTGGTGGGAACGGAATGCAGCTCGATGTGGCCCGCGTCTGTACAAAAGAACACAACGTCACACAGTGTTTACGGAAGTGAAAAAGGCACGTTACCCGGACACCAGCCTTTTATTGACGTCTGTAGTTTCATTTGCAGCCTAGAGTCCCTCGCTCGGACAAATCCTTCTCAATCTCCCCTAATCCCACCCGATCAACAAACCCTCTGTTTTTGCCTGAATTGATTTGTCACGCCGTACATTGATTAGTTCACAAACTTCTTCCTTCTTCCACTTCCGGCTCTTTCGCCACTTTGACTCAGAATTGTGACGTTTATCCCGGAAATTGATGACATTCCCACAGGACCTGGGGACATGTGCGTTCAGATTAAAGTCGCATTTTAAAAGTGCGTATACATGTCGGAAAAAATGAAAAAATGTATTTGAAAAAAAATGTGACGTGTGCTGTTCACTCTGCCCTGAAAAAAAAATCGGATACAGGACACATACGAACATCGCGAATTGACCTGCAGTGTGAACGTAGCCAATGTGTTTTAACTGAACAAATTCTTCTGACATGGAACACATAGAAACTACTGTTTATCAATTCACTTATGATAAATTACTTCTATAAAGTCAATAACAAACTTGTGTTTCCTTTAGTTTCGCAGCCTAAGCCCATTGGCGGTGTTGGCTTTTTATGCAGTGATTTATTCAACCTTTATTTAGTCAGGAAAGTCCCATTCAAATGACTTATCTCTTTTGAAAATGTTGTTTATTTCTTCTCTCTTTTTCAAAGGAGTGCTGGCCAAGACAACAGCACAGGTCAGTCATAAGCGTGAGTTCAGTTAAAAACCACAGCTCCCATTTCCACACCTTTTAGCATTAATTGAATCTGTTCTTTTAGTTTCCAAACCTTTTCGTTAATTATTCCAGTTGGAGGGTACAAAATGTTGAAATTCAATACGTGCTTTAAAACAACAACAAACAAACAAACAAACAAACAAGGATTTAACTATTTCTATTTCTCCCCTTGAGGAGGAATGTTCTTGGGATTGCTCTTTGTCTTTGTGACTAGCTTCATCTTAGTTTTAATAATCGACTAATAATGCCACCCAGCCACAGCTCCCTCTGAAGATGATGGATGGGAGACGGACACTGGGGACGGACAAACAATTGCAGCTAATTGATTATTTATAGCCCGTTTACTGCTTTTACTACGGACGGCAGCAGTGTCACTTTCCCAGCTGAGCCCCAGCCCTCTGCAGACGGGGCAACATGTTTTGTGTGAGTTCACTGAAACCTCAAGTGCTCATGGACTCTGTGGATTTATGAACAACATCATAACATGGGGCTCTGATGAGGGGCTTGTACAGCTAATATATAATAATATATAAGCTAATATTAAAGATCCTCTTTAAACACGTTTTATCTTATATTTTTTAAGGATTATTTTGGCCCGCTTTATTAGACAGGACAGTATAGTGTGAAATAGGGATGAAAATGGGGAAAGACATACGGCATTTAAATTATTTTTCCCCAGATGCTCAATGTTCAATCACATTCATTAGTAAAAAGCTTTCCATCATTTACGGCCCATGCTACCACCTATCGCTTATTCAGGCAAAGTGAACAAAGGGTTATTCTCAAGGACACAACAACATTATACGCTGGATGGACCTGAGATTGAACCGTCAAGCTTTAGATGTATTAACACAATAACCAGTCAGCCAGTGACATATTGCAACACGCTCTCTTTCCATTCGTGAACCTGGATGGAGCAGTGAAGAGTTATGGTGATTATCAACATGACACTAAGCCCGACTGATCAGAAATGAGACATCAACCGCTCACTTTCCTGATCTGTAACTATCCACAAGAGAGGCAGGCAGCACTTTGTTGTTACGGTGACGCAGTGAAGGGGCAGGCATAATTTAGCACTGCAATTTTCAACTGGAAATCAGCAGTTTTTGTTAAGTCGATTTCGATCAATATTGCAGAGAGGTTGATGGTTTGAGCACCCTTTTGTGCTCATTTGGGGCATCTTTACATAAACATGAGATCACCCGGCTGTTCTCTGCTTCAGGCTTCAGTCGTCCGGGTCCTGCCTGGTTACACACACTTAATCACTTTCTGTCATCATAAAAAGTGATTACGTGAATGTATTTTCATGTTAATGCAGCATGCGCATTTCAGTCTTCAAGAAAATGAAAATATTTAGCCTTTAATGCATTATGACTTGAAAAGGGATTCTGCTGATTATTAAAATTACACATCCACATGAATAATAGTTTATGTATAGTTTATATAATTGTCTACGGAACTGCAAAAGTATTCATTCATTCGTTTTGGAAAAGCCCTAGATGTGCTCACTTGTTTGAGGAGTTCATGTCCTATTAGTTCCATATAGTCTTGATTTTTGCATGCATTAATTTGAATAATCTGCTATTTTGAGAAAAGTTCTGCACCAAAATACAAGGCAAAATTGTTGCAAAATATAAAGAACCAGACAGTGGCAGGAACATTATTTGCTACATTATATACCATTTATTTTATTTGTATCTTTTTACTAAAAGGTGTGATTTGGTAATGTCACCTAAGGTGGTTAAGTGAAAAAATGATATCCTATTATACTGTGCCATATCACCTTGTTGATGCTGTCTGATTGTGCTGTGCAGGGCTGGGCCTGGGTGGCACTGGGATGGGAGACCACTGTGAGCACCAGGAGCCACAGGGGGGCAGCAGTGGCTCTAATGCAAACTATCTTTGTGTCCTCAGGCAAGATACTTCACCCACCTTGTCTAGTATGAATGCAGTGTGTGCGTGATTACTAGAGTTTGGAGAGAGCCGATGGCAAAGATTGGCCACCTCACTTTCATCAGTCTGCCTCAGGGCAGCTGTGGCCACAATAGGGGCTTACCACCATCACGAGAGGAATAATGCATGAAACTGTAATGTGACTTAGAGGGCCTGGAAAAGAGCTTTAAAGACTAATGCATTATTATTATTGCATAATTCTTTGTAAACCTCAGTTCTGTTTCTATTGTGTAAGTGTCTTTGCCTCCTCATGTCCCAACAAATATAATTCTTTGGTACAAACGATCATTTGAAAACCTACCAGACTTCAAATATTTATTGTGCATACGCAGCACACAGCACCCCTAGCCCCACCCACACATCTGCACTTGGAAGTGGCAGAAAAAAAACTCATACAACTTGGCACATTTTAAAGAGTACTGCTCGATTCTCCTGAGTCTTCTTCGTGCACTGCTTGGATCCACACTTGTTTATTTATATCTCCACAGAGGTCACCTCCACATGCAGCATCTATTTTCACTCATACGTCTGCATGTGGAATCCCATGGCGCACTCATTGGCCAAGGTTATGCATACAGAACGCTCCTGGAGTGCTAAGAGTTCTCAGAGCTCAAGGAGCTCAATAGCCAAAAAAGTTTTCAGCATTTGAAGAGTGTCGTTTTCATTCCAGCTCCAGTGAAGCGGCTCTGAGCATATTGGAAATCAAAGATTCACAGTATTTAATTTGTGAAGGTGTTTTTGATGACGATGACTTAAAGAATCTATATTTAATTTCACAGACTCTATACCTGGGTGTATGACTTAACTATATTAGATGCATTAAAAACACTGGGTTATTAATATTATATACACATAGCATCATTCGGCATGTTCCATTAGATAGACCATATTTCCTAAGGCCCTCAGTAATGAGCATATAGTGGTGTTCTACACTACAAACCCATATTCAAGCGCCTTACAGCATTTACATCTTTTCAGTATTTAACAAGACTCTAAGGAAGAATATATTGTACGTTGTGTTCTACCGTGAACACCAATTATGTTGTGTCGAATAGCCTTGCCCATATATGAACGTGATTGAGTCAAAGTTTCACTTGAGGTTAAAGGAGAAACTTTGTTTTACCAAGGAGTGAATGAATAAGGTTTTAAAGCTATATTTATTCAATCAAATCAAATGTTGAGCTATCTGATGTTTATTTCTCAACTTGAAGAATAAAGACAACAGTAACTAATTTACCAGTCTTAGTATAACAGATTAGGGAAAAGGAAATGTGTTGACGTTAACCAACACGGCTTATATATCAAAATGTCTCATTAAAAAGTTCACAGATTGACGATTGTATGGCCATTTTCTCTTTGTTCAGACTATAGAATTGCATAAATGTGTTTTAGTCCGTGAAGTTGAAGTGAATACATTATAACATGGATAAGCACAATTGACTGGCCAGGCGAGTAGTCAGTGGTGCGTTTAAGATCGATTATTCCTCTGGATAATGCCCCTCTTTGGACCCATAATACATGATCTCAGTGTGACTCTGTGCTGCCTTCAGGCACAAACACTTTCCATGTCCTGCTATAACCCATTCATCAATTCTCCAATAGGAACATTTCAGCTTAATCTTCTACGAGAAAAGACTTTGTAGATTTGAGTCCAACTTGTCCAAATGCCATGTCTTTGTAGTGTGATTGGTTGTGGAACAGTGCATGCAGCGTGGGCCTTGCTGACCTGTGCAGGTTTCATCTGTGTCTTTTGTGTGGGTTCATTCCCAGCACACTGCAGGCTGTCTGTTAATGAAGCAGACACTGGCTTCTGCCTCAGACACATGGAGTGTGGGCACAAACAAAGACCTACTGATGTTAGGTAGAATTTTTTAAAGCTTGTGTAAGTTCCTTCTGAATTCTGTACAAATATCAAAACACGGTGTGGGTACTAAAATGTATTCAAACTTTTACAAATACTTTTTAAGAAGTCCAACTTGGATATCTTCGACTTCGATTGTAATCTTTTTTAAATCAAAATCACAAAAATGCAGCTTATAACCTTTTACAAATTAAGTTGTGTTAGGTGTCATAGCACTAAAATGAGAAATAGCCTCGAGAAATGGGAGGAGTTGTGAACCTCTTTTGAGATGCATTAATCAAAGCAGACCAGCTACAGAGCTTGCCTGGACAATACTTCCCGGATTCTCACATGATACAGCACTTTGTGAGGTCTCAGAAACTCAGTGCCAGAGAATACAGTAAAACACGCATCAATCAAAACACCACTCCAGGTAGAAAGTGAATATCTGTTGTTTTATGAAGAGCAAATAGGAGATTTATGCATATAGTGAAAGACACAAAGTTAGTTAGTGTTATGGAAGAGGATGCACTGAGCTATATTAATTTAATTTAATTTAATTTAAGTTAATTAATTTAAATTTAATTTATTTAATTTAATTTAATTTATTAATTTAATTTAATTTTAATTTAATTTAATTTAATTTAATTTAATTTGATTTAATTTAGGATCCACTAAATTAGGCTGTTTTGTTGACGGAATGAAATTATGTTTTTATTTATTTATTTGAAGTAGGACAATACATAAAACAAAACAAAAAATATACCGGAGTCAGCATGGTCCTAAGGCAGGTAAAAACCTTCAATCAGACAACAACAGACAAATAACGAGAGCTTACAGGACATGAAACATTCATCACTGCATAGACAAACACGTTGATTATGCAAAACCAGTAATACAAGAGAAATCATTTGAAAAGCAATTTCTGAGTGCTGACAAGAAACTAGAGGTCTAGAGTGAGACTGGGTTCACTGTGAGGACGAGGCTGCGGACGATGTTGATATTTGGACTAGATCAAATTGGAAAAGGCTCGTCCCCAGGAGTAGGAGCCTCTGTGCCCAGGATTCTGATCAGATTCTGGCTTAGAACCACAGCTCTGAAATAGAACTGAATCGGTAGATGATCCTTTCTTGGTTAATTTCTGCCCCAATAAACAAACTCTGGTCAATCAGAATAGTTGAATAGAAAACCAACAGGAAGAAAGGAAGACTGTCTTTACTTTTTTGTGCCTATATCGTGTAAGCTGCCTGTCCCAATCACAGCCGTCCTTTGCCTCATTTGTCATTTTTACAAATCGTTCTCCTCCCCTTCTGTCTTGCTGCTGTCTATAGAACTATGCCCACAACTTTTCCATCCGTATTGGAGTAGAACATCAGCCTCCTCAGCCTCTCCAAGTTCAAATTATAGTTGTAGGTAACACACGTTGATGGTGCAGTAATGCGGTCGCCCATTAAAGCCCAGTATGTGTCGCTCACTCTGGCTCCTGTCATGATAAAAGACTGCAAGTGGGCCGAAGTCAGGACACAGCACATTCACTGCCAATTGGACAAAACCAACATAGAAAAACATTGTTCAAGGATGCCATTTACCTTATCGCCCCCGCTTTACGTGGGATGTTGCTGACGGAATGTATCTTACAATTACATCTTGAGCAAACATGACAACAAATAAATAATAAATCAATAAAAACAGCACGAAGAGGAAGAAATAAATTGGCTGATGGTTTTGCTGCTGCGTTGGAGGTGGGGCATTGGATGGTTGCCTCATGTGTGGAGGAGAGATATGAATGACATGATAGGTGAGGCTAGAATGCCAGAAACATGGTCTTTCTGGATGAATTTATGCTTGTGTTTGAGTTACATTGCATTTACTCCCAGAGGAAGCATAATACATTTTACAATTCAGATTAGGTTTCCGTCTGTTTTTCTCATGGACCTTTGTATCGGCGTATGGAAATCATTGTTGATGAAAGTAAATATATTGAATATAGAATGGTTTCCCTGTGAACTTCAAAAGCTACTGAACGGTTATGGGTCACAGGTCAAAAGTGGGACTGCAGTGAGTGGGCAGTAACTTGCACACAAATCATTTTAAGACAAAAATGAGAACTCAAGACTGTTACACATTGTTATTTAATTGTTTATTAAGTGCAGTTTCTTTATATGTATTTAGAAGAACTTGTTTATTCATCTTTGTCCGATTTGAGGCCATACATAATAACAATAATTATGATAACGCATTAGTTGCTTTTCCACAACAATTTCATGCATTACTTATTCCTTCCACCAATCTCACACACACACACACACAAACCATGCAGGAACAAGGGGAGATTAAGAGAAACTATCCAAATGGTATGGATATAGTCAATATATATGAAGTTAGTTAGCTATGGCCATGATGCCAATGATTGGTAATTGCATTACGGAAATAAATGTATATAACATGTGCTAAGAAGAAACAATTAAAAAGGAACTTTTTAATACTTATTATCTTATTTGCTGTCCTGTATTGATATACAAATTCTTGTCTATTTAGAGGTTTTCTACCTTGACTCGGATGCACCGAAGATTAAAGAAGCAATGTGATGTCTGGTCATTCCGTATGGAGTAGATTCCTGTTTTATACTTCAAGTGAAGAAGACCTTTTCAAGTTGGGGTATGAGCTGCCACAGTATACAACTTGAGCGTTAGGTTGCATATAATATAATATTTTTAACACCTCCCTGGGGTCATGCCACATCCCAGCCAGCTTCAAGTCTGCCATCCAGGGCTCTGGACGAGCAGGTCGGATCACAGCTGACCCTTCTCACCCTGGACATGGTCTATTTGAACCACTCCCCTCAGGCAGGAGGCTACGGTCCATCCGGACCAGAACCTCCCGCCACAAGAATAGTTTCTTTCCCTCTGTTGTTGGACTCATGAACACCTCTAAACACCTGTCACTTTAACTGCAACTCTTCATCACTCACTGCATGGTCACTTTCTGCTCTACAACTGTAAATCTAACTGTAATTCTCGTGTACATAGTAATGCCTATTTTTATTTTTGTTTTATACTATAGTAATTTTTCAATTGTTTCTCAATGCATGCCCTTTTTCATATATGTTGTTTTTATTATTGCTCAGTGTTTTATTTTGCACCTTAAGACCGAGACCAGTTCCTATGTTTGTGAATTTTGTTCATTGACAATGGCAATAAACCCTTTCTGATTCTGATTCTGATTCTGATTCTTCTGATTCTTCTGATTCTCAAAGTAAAGTCATAGTTCCAACTGGCTTGATTTGGTTTCATGCTAAAGTCAGTAAACAGATTGGCACACTCATAAACTTTATGAAAGTGATTTATTTGTGAACCTACTGTGCCATAAAAGCAGAATAAAACATGTTCTTGCGCTCTCTTTACGTTTTACCGCTGCAAAAGGAGCGCACCTGGCACTCAATTTATTCATGATGTTCCCAAGAAATAGCTGAGAATAAATCATGCCTGCTCCTCTGGCCCCTGTCCCCACGGCGCTCCAGAGTTTGAGATAGGTGCTATAGAATGAGTGGAGGAAGGGAGAAAGAGAAGGACAGAGAGGGAAGGAGAGGAAAAAAGAAATGATTAGAATTGCAGAACATGGGCGCTTGACACATATACATGAAAAATGGCTTCAGAAACAGTTTTGGGGCAGTCTTTAGTTTTTGGGGTTTGTCCCATTACTGCAAGGAAGCGATAACACATTGTCGCAAGAAATATCAGAATAAACAATATGAAACTACTACTACTACTACTAATACTACTACAATAACCTTAAAGCAGGATAATCTTGGTAAACCCTTATTGAAATCAGCAATATCATAAAAACATGAGCTGCAATAAATACATTCATCGAACAATTATACTTTGAGACGCAATTATTATCGCGTAGTATATGTTAATTATTTGACCCTATACAGCTCAAGTAATAATATAATAAAAATAAACGAAGGATAGGTAAATGTAATGCAAACAAATGATTAATATTTATCTCCCCAAAAATATTGTTCCATCTATCATTATCATTACCATCATTCTGTGGTGCAGTGTCTGTCCTGAAGACACAATGGCAGTAATCAATGCCAGTATTAGGTCAAGGTCAATTATTGTGTTGCACCTGCCAAATGAATGAATTCTACTAGTGCATTCGGGCATCTATTAATAACAGCAGTTGGTTCACTAAATCAAAGCTATTCTGCCATTAATGCTGAATAGAAAAGTACATTATGTACCTAAGGGGCTGTACCTGACTGGTTCCTGTAAAAAGCACTTTACTCTAATGGTAAAATGAAACTGAATGATATTGCCTTTACATTTTATAAGGCATTTTTAGATAAGAACTATAAAGAAGCAATTGTCAGAAAGAGACCATTTTAATTCAGAGAAGTAGTTGGATGAGAGCCATGTGTAAAGAACTGCCTGTGACCATCCCAGATAGTGTCAAGATTGGTCGGTTAATCAGTAATTCCGGTCACAATTTACTTTTAGAAGTTAAATTATTTCAAGTCAATGTAACACCCCTTATCCCATACAGTTGGTTTTCTCCATAGTTCAGAGAAAGAGAAACAGAGAGAGAGACAGGACAGAGGACAGACAGAGAGAGAGACAGAGACAGAGACAGAGACAGAGAGAGAGACGAGAGAGAGACAGACAGACACTGAGAGAGACAGACAGACACAGAGAGAGACAGACAGACACAGAGAGAGACAGACAGACACAGACAGAGAGAGACAGAGAGACACAGACAAGGACACAGACAGACACAGACAGAGAGACAGAGACAGAGAGAGACAGACAGAGAGACAGAGACAGAGAGACAGAGACAGAGGAGACAGACAGAAGACAGAGAGACAGAGAGACAGAGAGGAGACAGAGAAGAGAGAGACAGAGACAGAGAGAGACAGACAGAGAGACAGAGAGACAGAGACAGAGAGACAGAGACAGAGAGAGAACAGACAGAGAGCAGAAGACAGAGAGACAGAGAGACAGAGAGACAGAGAGAAGAGAGAGAGAGAGAGGAGAGAGAGAGAGAGAGGAGAGAGGAAGGACAGAGAGAGAGAGAGAGAGACAGAGAGAGAGAGAGAGAGAGACAGAGAGGAGAAGAGAGAGAGAGGAGATGGGAGAGAGAGAGAGAGGAGCGAGACAGAGAGAGAGAGACAGAGAGAGAGAGAGAGAGAGAGAGACGAGAGAGACAGAGAGAGAGAGAAAGAGAGAGAGAGAGAAAGAGAGACGGAGTAAGAGAGTGAGAGAGAGAGAGAGAGAGAGAGAGAGAGAGAGAGAGAGAGAGAGAGAGAGGAGAGAAGAAGAGAGAGGAAGAGAGAGAGAGAGAGAGACAGAGAGAGAGAGAAAGAGAGAGAGAGAAAGAGAGACGGTAAGTAAGAGAGTGAGAGAGAGAGAGAGAGAGTGAGACAGAGAGAGAGAGGAGATGAGACCAAGAGAGAGAGAGAGTGAGAGAGAGAGAGAAATGCCCATGCCCTTTAAACTAGCCAAATATAATATATGTTTTCTATTACACGTACGTTTTGCCCCAGGGCACCACATCTGTATACATGGTCAATAACAAGTCAATGTATAGTTCATGTCAATCAGTGAGCTGCATTGCTGCTAAAATGTGGATAAATCTGTGAATATGTGCATGCTATGTGTAGGCTACATCTGTTGGATAAATAAATAATAAGAAATTACTGCGCGTTTTTCTGGGAAATCTCTCAAAATACAAAACCGCCAATTACCTTTTTGAACAAAACACTGAATCTGCTTTGACATCCTCGCCATAACATGTTCAGTTCCTCGAGTATACTAAATTACCTCTCCCATCTACTCATACTCATATTTTCTTTACACACTTCAATCTGTTATGTACCCAAGCCAATTCAACCCCCCCTTCATTCCTGCTTTTCGGGGGTTGACGCCACACCATGTTGGCTTGTAGGATTTCCGGGGAGACGCTGGTGCTCTTCTCTAACAAGCTCAAAAGCAGAGCGCTGTTCTGCCCAAGGCTCCCTCTAGGCTGCTGTGACTGAGGTCAGAGGCAAAGCAACCACCCTCACTCGAGAAGCAGGAACAATGTACGCCACCCCCGCCTGAATCACTGAATAAAATCGGTATGAAATGGAACTTCCATGTGTAAAAAATGCATCCCAACTCCCCACTACATTTGTCAGTTTGAAGCGGTATGGTAATTTCCCCCGGGATAAGACGAGTGAAATTTTGGTAAATATACTGTACAAGTATTAAAACCTCCCAGGGATGGGAAAATGCTGACTAACAGAACTAGCAGTGGAGTTAGAGGCATTGCCAAGGGAGAAGTGAGCAGTGAGGCTAGAGGAAATGTCTGTACCAGTGGAAACCTCCTCTGCTGTTGCGTCACGTCTGGTTAGAATCCATTCCTTGCAAAACCACCTCCAGGTAGCAGCATATCTAAAATCTTGGCCAAACATGTTGTTCAATCGCATTTCTTTTCTTTCTGGCATGAACTATACAGGACAGCCATAGCCACGTGAAATGAGTAGAGAAAGTACAGACATTCAGCAAATTGTTGATACTGGGAACCACGATGCCAAGGTGGTAGCAAACGCACAAGTGCAGGGCTTCAAACCACAGCACCATCAGGATGTTTTTGTTATACAGTACTGCATTATATACTGTGTTATACTTGTCACCGTGTCTGTTACTTTCAGCCAATCTCAGCCGACCTCTGCTCAGCCGACCTTTTGAACAAGGCAGAGGTCTTTTTCGAGCGATTCATTAGTGGTCTTTACCGAAGCAGCCAAACTCTTCAACCTCTTCACCCTCATATCTTATGCCTCTTCCTGCCAGAGCCTACTTATCCATTCAATAAACTATTCACTTATTTGTCAGTGTCTTCTTGAAGAACTGTCTTGGAGGCATTATGAACGAGCATTTGTCACCTCGATTGTTCTTCTGATGAGCATGTACAGAATATTACTTGACTAAAGCTGTAACCATTGGATCATAACTAATGACCCAGGGTGAATAAGATAACCTTCATTCTCTATCCAACAATGAGAGAAATTCATCTTTGTGGCTTCAAAATCATCCAATACTGCGCAGTAGATATGGTTTTGGGGGGGAACAAAAACAGTAGCAGAACAGTAACAGAAGAAAGCTGGGAATTCAGATGTTTCTCTGTAGACGACACAATTTTTTTTGTATTCAGAAATAAACTACCACCTTTTTTTAAACCACATTAATGGTCTAAAACTAATCAATAATAGAAGGTCCACTGACTTCGTGTTCAAAACCGCAGAACCAATTTGCTGCTGCTAGCCCTTCATCTTCAGAGCATTTTACCGTAGCAAGCAGCACATTTTATTCATGGTGTTTTTATTTCTGAAAACAGGCCATGCAACCCTTCAACAGTAGAGAACGCTCAAACTTACTTAAACTGAATCACTCAAAATACAACTCAGAGTATATAAGATTAGAAGACAAGCCAATGACTAACTAAAAAGAAATAACGTAAAATGTGTGTAATAAAAGGTCTCTTGACATTGTTGCATTGTAGCAGTATCAAAACCTCAGTTCCTCCTCAGAGACATCTTCATCTGACTTAGATAACTGTGATATAGTGCTCCTAAAGCTTAAAAATAAATTGGAAGTGCTCTCATGCGGTTCTCATAGCCAACTTGGCATTATTTGGGCGAGACAGGCCCCGGCTAAAGTGCACTTGTGCCAATTTAAGTGAGGAACATGTCCCATATTTCTACAGAATATTTATCTTCATCTCATTACAATGCACAGATGTTCTTTCATTATAATCCTGGCAATTTAGAAAAACACTTTATGACTTTAACTTGCACTTTAACTCAGTAGAGAAATTAGAATTGTAATGGGCACAGACAGAAATAAGTAAAATGTAAATGACAGAAGTAAATGGCGGTGGTGGCTGAGGAGGTTCTACTGCTTTGGTGGTCGTGACACAAAACTGAAACAGCAAAAAGAAGGACCAGGTTGTGATTGGCTGACAGTGGATGATAAATGTTAACAGCTAGTAACAGTCTTCTTGATTGAATGTATGCATTTAAATGTTGAATGTTCTGGATTTAGTCACATGATTTTAGAATGGCACAAGCAGGAACATGGGCCGCTCTTGAATAACATCACATCCCCATAAACGTGTGCATGAGCAGCAGCTTGTCTTACACTTATTTGGAGTGTGTTCTCATTTCCACCCACAAGTCAAATGACAGAGCCAACATGAATATTTAAACATGCAATTTAGAGCCTTATCTCAGCAATCACCTAACTTCAAAGACCGAACAGCTATAGCGACTATTGCGCAGGACATTGAACTAAATTGTGTAATAAAAAACATATATTGAAAAGCGTTAGAAGTTTTTCTCATTTAAAAGGTTCAATACAAACCTTTCCTGGATGTACTCTATATGATCCTATCTTCCTCATCCTTATATAACTGCTTTTCTATACGCTGCACTGATTTGTCGGAATGAAGGAACCCCCAGTCCTGTGCGTGTCTCGTAAATCAATTGGACCAAGGGGAGAAGCAATGCATTTTACCTTTTCCGGTGTAGGGTCTCCATTGAGATGTTATTGCTTTGCCTAGAATGACGCAGTATGACATTAAACTGATCAATCTCCATGCAGGTGATGCCGCCATGTCAAGTTACAGGTCAGATTCATGGAGAGGTGACCACTGTTCGAATCTAGGTATTTTTGAGCAATAAAACTCCCATGATTCAATAAATGCAAAATATAAATGTAATACGGTGGAACATTCCCGGCAAATCACTGCACTAAAAGAACTATCTAGCAGAAATGGAGGAAGGCCATGCATTGCAATCTCCGAGTATTGACTGTACCTAGATACCATGTAGTAACAGTTGATAGATTGTTATGTTCCCCTTTGATTCATGTCGTATTGCTTACTTTTAGACAAAATGCCCATCAAAAGTATTCCTCTGCACGAGCACTGGAGGCTGCAAACCACTATGACACAAACTCAAAATGCAACACATATCGCCAACACTGAGTTTGAAATAAGTTCAGGAGACAGAGAGGAGACAACGCAACTCCCACGTGCAGCATACACACCAGGGTCCACCGTTTTTCCATGAACCACTGAGGAACAGGGCTAATCTCTTCAATCACACCCCGTTAAAAATGCACGAGCAAGAGCGCTAATGACGCTGGTGCATGCATGTCGCGTGTGACAGCCCGCGTCGGCGACCTCTCCCTGAGCAGTGCCAACACCAGTCAATCAATTAAGACAAGTACCAATTACGTCTACAATAATAAACATTGAATCCCCTCTTGTTGATATACTACCTTATGCACGATAAAATAATATTAGCTAGGTAGCACTAAGCTAATAAAAAAAAGCTCATCACTCATTAGCACTAAAGACATCCGTTTCTGCTGCTGCGGTGGGGATGAAGATGGGACTTTTGCAGTCGATAGCGGGTGGAGAGAGAAAACGTGCATTCATATGAAAAAGTAAAAGGATTAGGATGGAGGACTGAGAAAGGAACTGCAATCTTCCATGTTAACACAAAGCAATGCTCCATCTTTTCTTTCTCCCACAATCCTACCATGAAAACCAGGACCGTCTCTTACTTATGATTCATTCCATCCCACAGCGAAGGCAATAAAAGATGAAGAAGATGAAGGATCCAATGAGTTTAAGTCCAGCTGCAGTTGGTCTGAAAACTGCACATTTCTTATAAGCCCATCTTGACCTTCAAGCCACCTAACTGTTCTGAGGAAAATGTATGTAATATGTCAAATGTGCAGAAGGGTACATGCGCTCTCATATAGTTAACTGGGCCCAGGACGTATTTCTCTATGTGCTAAATGAAAGAGGAATGTACATGTAACCAATCACAGACCCCAGCAGCACTGCACTACACTGAAGCAACTTTGGACCAGGAACAATAGAGCACATTGGATCATTTTTCAACATGGGTCTGCGAGGGGAAACATTTACTGTATCCTAACAAAAATGAACCTATTGTATTGAAACTTTCCAGTGACATCACATTGGCGACAGCCCGGTTTCACAGTATTTTTATGTTCTGAAAATGTTAAAAACAAATACTTAATGGATTTAAAAACATTTTCTGGAGCATGTGAGAGTGACTAACTGAGAGTGAGAGTGACTAACTGGTGAGAGGGACTAACTGAAAAATTGTTGGCTAAGGTTGTGACTTTAATAGAATCAATACAAAAGTACTGTTTATAGATGATGACGATGATGATCATTTTAAAGGCCTTAATTTCTCAATTTAACTTTACTGCTGTTACATGCCCTTTGATACGATCAGTTAGGTCCTCTGTGTTTTGACTTACATTTTTAATAAAAAAAGATTTTACCTATTTATTGCTATTTTATATTTTTGCTTTATAATATCAAGCTCTTAAATCTTTAAAAAAAAAAAAAAAAGTGGTTTTGGATTTGAAACATTAAAAAGATTGAAGAAAATGACAGGAACGCACCAGTAGGAATAGATTTACAAAAACAGAACAGACAAATATCTACTCCTTAAAAGATAATGATTCATATATGCCTATAAGAGAAATAGCACTGCCAAGGACACCTCCAGCTCATGCCATGTTTATCTGAGGTTATAATACTCCCTTGGAAATTTCCTCTGTCGCCAAAATTCCGCCTTGCTGTTTGGCCGGCCCCAGGTTGTGTTTGTCTCATAAGATCCAGGTAAAACTAATGGATTTCTTTAGATTGCCGTATACTAATGTGATTTATCTGTCGTGCCATGTTGAAGCAAGGCGCCCAGCATTGCTCTTCGCCGCTTCCATGGCGCTACATTTCATTTGTGTTCGGCTTCCGGCGGTGCTGAAGTCCTTTGGTGTAGATGGGCATAAAGTAATGGCTTGTTGTGGGTGCATGCTGACATGGGGCCAGGAGTACGTTGTCTCCTTAGGTCTCAAGGCTCCACTCAGCACGCTAACCTGAATTTCTGCTACCACTAACAACCCAGTTTCTCGCCAAGGTGCTCCAACGGCACTGGCCTTTTTGCTGCTGCTTTGTCTGTGTCCTGATTTTTTCATCTTCTGTTTTTTTTTTGGACTGTGTAAACTGGAAACAAATGCTAACTGTGAGCTACAACACTTTTGTTGGTTTTGTTTACTTTTCTTTATTTTGTAGTCCCAGCACCATCTCTCTGGGTGGCATTGTTGCTTAATTTATGTTCATTTAACCTGAATCCCACCACCCAGTTACACCATGAATGAATATTGAATGGATAATACCACAATGTGTTGACTGTAATGGTCTCCGGGTTCAGTTGTGATGGTAGATTAGACATCCACAGTTTCCTGCCTCTCTTACAACTCTTAGGCCACTTTAATGATTGTACGACACACTAGGAGTCATGTATATAAATATTCATCGATTCTAAAATAAAAAATGATAATAATGTGAACTTAACACGACATGATTTCTGTAGACCTAAAATTTCACGTTAACTCGAGACGAATCGAGACGTCATTCAGGCGTCATCGCTTTTATAAGATCTTTAGTGTGCAGATTATGAACGATACAATTCTGGGAAAAGCTGAGAATGTAAGATAAAGTCTAAAAGGCATCCATGCTTAAGATGTTTGACATTTTTGCTGTCAAATGCTTTCACCGTCCTCTCATGCCACTCTCCATTACATCTGTTTTGCACAACCCAAAGCACAGATCTGTCATTTCTCCATTGCCTGTCCAAAAGCAGCCTCGTCCACTCTGAAAGCACCAGATGTTTTTATTGGCTGATTGTGGCTCAACCTTGAGCACAACCAAACAGACTGACACCATCCATGCATCCAGTGGCCCAGGGTCAGGCCAGGCCTCTGCGGCAGTGCGAATGTCTGCAATCACATACACTTTTGAGTAAATGTGGATAAACTTACTCCAGCAAGTATAGACACCAGTAATGCACTGAAGAGAAAATATGATGGATTAATATTCATAGGTGGGAAAGGCTGAGGAGGCTGATATTTCAGCTTCTGCCGTTACTTTGACAGTTGAAGCAAGCTGACCTTGCAGGGAGTGGAAGCTGCTGAAGACATTTTTGTTTCAATTTTTTTTTTTCAAATCGTCAGTGTCTGACAGCTACAGATAGGTGAAAATGGTTGAATTACAGTTTTTTTCATTGTATTCACACGCCAGCTTCAATTTTTGATTAGGTTAGGTTTTATGTTTGCTTCTTTTGGACAGATTGACCTAATCAAAGTCCTATTACCTAAGGCTAAAATAAGACACAATTAATGTGATGAAGGATGGAAGTGAGTGGGCCAATTCAGAGACATGCTACCAATCAGAGACCCAATGGGGGCATATTATGTTTGAAGAGCAATGGATTGTGTGCCCACCGACCAAGCGGTATCCAGGTAAACCCTCACCCAAGCACATTAGCTCTCTCCTATTTCAGTGGTTGTATATGATTTCAATTCAATTCAATTCACATTAACCAAATCATTTTTGTGTGCAAGTATTGCCTCCCTGTGACCTGTGGACTTGACTTGATCAGCACTCAGTCTCTGAAGGATGCGATGCAGATGAGTCACTGACTGAACCTCATAAATCAGGGAGACATTATAGAGCATAGTGTCCCAGTGAATCTGATTAAGCACCTCTCTGGCAGATTAAAATCATGTTAAGGGATTTAGACTTGTGTGTTTATTACTCATTATTTTGTGGAAATAACGTGCAAAGAGCACTCAGCTGTCTCCAACTTGTTACAAAACTCTGCTCTTTAATTAATATACACAATTAAAGGATGGGGTCACATCTGAAAAGACATGATGTTGCTTTGCATTATCTTATTGTCAATCTCCTGAAGGTGTTTCATATTCATGAACTTTATTAATTTGTTCATAATGCTGATCAATGCACAAACACATGATGTCAGCAAAGCAGCACATTTTAAATAATCCCCATGTTCACCTAGTAGACCTACTGATGGGACACAGACCTGTTTGTGTGGGAGCATATACTGGTGTCACCTGAACACACCTCCTCACACACAATCAACAGGGTTGCCAGGCTTCTGCCATCAATCTCTGATTTCCATTATGCTCATAGCGCTCCTCCGATGACATAAGCCAGGCCCTCCGCTCTCTCATGCACAACTAGAAGCTGTGCAGAGTGCTGATGGCACATGAAAAATAGCTCTGGCCCAATCCATGGACAATATTTTTCACTTGCAGCAGTCCTTAAAAAGTCCCCCAATCTGGCAACAATGCCCAGCGACTCAGCACCTCCTACTTTATTTACAAAAACATGCATAACGAGGCCAAATCACTGCACATCACTGCTACCACAGTTTCACAATCCGAACAGTGTCAAATGAAGAAGAAATGTGATCTCAAATATCCATCTCTCATTCAGATCATGTAAGATCTCTGACCTCTGATTACAGTGTGGAGTGCTTCTGCTGATGGAGCAAGGGGTTTGGCACAAGACTCCAGACGAACATCTCAGAGGAGGAAGTAGTCTAAGATGACCAGGCCATGGTGTCACATGAACACACACACACGCACACACATGTGCACACGCAGTGTTATGGGAAAATTATCATTTGGCCCTTATTCTTTGTGACATTATAGACTTCTCATCTCCAGTTCGTACTTGGACCCTACTGTTAGCATATGACTGAGAATTATGCACCAGTACTCTGATTTGTCCTGATCAAAGACTGATTTCTCTCTATTCGTAGGGGAAACTCCGGGGGCCCAGGATGGGCCTCTTTACATGAACACGGGGCTCTGGCCAGGACATTGGCTTTCTAAAGTGCCAGACGGTCAGAATGTAAATGTAATCAACTACCTCTGCTCTTCTGTTCTTGTACCCAGTATTTGTCTTTTGGGCCATTTTCTGTGTGATGTGGGTCATGTGACCATCCGTTCAAGTGTAAAAGTATATAAAGAATGTGTCACCGCTGTGTCGGGACCAGACAAGTGTACGGACAGACGGCAGAGATGTTTTGAGTAGGGACAGATTAATTCAGACTGTACACTGAATTAAACCATTCACTTTTGAGAAAAGACAACTCTGTTCTATTGTTTTACTTTATTTCTTGATAACCGTTATTGAAGTTTTCCACAACAGCACACACACACACACACACACACACACACAGGCACACATACTGTCTACACAGAGAGACCGCAGGCTTTAGCAGTAAACTTTACATTCTATTTACCTTTCAATTTCAATGGCAGCTGATTCACGATGTATACTCCATCTATTTTCATTGCAAACTTCACATTCTGCCAGTGGCTTTCCACAGCTGACTTCAACACTTCTACAGAATTGCAATTCTATTCTATTCTATTCAGTTTTTTTTCTTCCCAGTTGTGGAGCACAAAGTTCTAAAACGTAGATCTGAGGGAGGTGCATCTCCCTTCTATATGTATGCAAACGTGTAAATAACTACGAAAAAACAAATCTAAAGAATGATTAGCCACCATTTGTAAAAAACAAAACGTAAAAACAGTTCAGCTTGATCCAAACAACCTGGTGGAAAGCTATTAGATTCAATTCAATTTATTTTCGTAACATCCAAAATTAAAAGAGCAGTTGCCTTGAGGGGCAGCAGTGAAAAACGGAGCAAACAATGTTCATTGGGACTTGGCAATGTCCCAGCATCCCTTGTCCTTTGACAAATATCCCTGTCCTTAGACCCTCCTTCTCTGCAAGGAAATTCAAAGTTTTCTCCTAACATCCAGAGACCTATCACCTGATAGTGGGAGGGGGTTGTTTTATAAATGAATGGTTTACTCCAAAGTCAAAATCCCCAGGCGTAAATTAACCTAAGGTGGCCCATATTTAGTTTGTGAAAGTGTTCATATTTGTCTGTTTGTGTTTGAACGCATTCGTTCGCTTTCATTGCCATGGTGAGATTTTCTATCGTCCTGTGGGATTCTTTGCTTGTATCCAAAAGCCCACACTGATTGGCAGGATTGACAGAATTTTCATAATTGTTCCCACACAAGCACACACACGCACACACACACACACACACACACACACACACACACACGCAAGCACACACACGCACACACACGCACACACACCACACACACACACGCACACATACACACACAACACACACACACACACACACACACACACACACACACACACACACACACACACACAACACACACACATACACACACACACACACACACACATACGCAAACAGCAAAGGCAAACAGTACTCTTACATAGCTCAGTTTGGGAGTCCAAACTTACTTTTTAATTTTGAGAAATCTTGACATCGTCAGCATGGCTGCTGCAGGGTGAATATGACAAAATGAGATGTTGTCAGATTCTTGCCCAAATGTCTTTGTTAAAACTCCAAAAGCTACTTCAGATAAAAGTGACATCTATAAGGGAACAAATGTCTGACTGCTCATTTCCAGTTCGGACAGTTGTGCCATGCGTTTCAGTGGAATTTCAAAAACCCCTCCTAAAACCGTCTTGTTTAGGGCTGTATGTGGCAGCAGAGTGGTTAGCAGAGTAATACTAAGTAAAAGCTGTCCAACAACGCCACTCCAGTTTAACCTGGGGAAATGAGCCTAAGGCACACAGGTAAGTATATTAACAGGTGGACAAAAGGTTCCATTAGTTAGCAATATGTATTAGTTGTAACAGGTACATATATTGTATATCAGATTTTGTTGACAAAGATTTCCACCGGGATCTGTTTTGCTAAATAAAATACTTTTACAGTTGGCTACATGACCATTCAGTCCATTTCTCAATACAAAAGAGTGCTGTATGAGGCTAATGTGGCAAAATATTAAATGCCACTGTGTAACCAGATAAAAAAAACAAAAACACTCTAATCATTTTCCTCCCTTCCACACTGGTAAGATCAACCATGTCCATTGTCCATGAGGCTGTTGACAAGTTCTAAGACACCAAGAAAAGACAGCAAGTCAGCTGGCTCTGTTCCTATATTGAATAAATTATGAGAAACAGGCCTAGAAGTAAGGAGAGGGCTTTTCAAGTAAACATGCCGATAACAGCTTTCACGCCGGCTTCAGGAAACATGGCTCTTTTGAGTGACCGCATTTCACACAGATGTACAAACGGAGAGTGAAGCGGTGGGGGCCTATTGATGATATAAAACAGACTGGTGTGATGGCCGGGGTTGCCAGAACATCACCATGCCATTTATTCTGAGAATTTGAGGAGAATTGAGAAGGAAGAAATTCACTGTAAGGAAGAAAACAGCATCCCCGAATACAGAAATTACATGAATGCACAAAAGGAGACGAGCTGAGGGCGCACTGAAGGAGACGAGCTGAGGGCGCACTGAAGGAGACGAGCTGAGGGCGTACTGAAGGAGACGAGCTGAGGCCGTACTGAAGGAGACGAGCTGAGGGCGCACTGAAGGAGACGAGCTGAGGGCGTACTGAAGGAGACGAGCTGAGGCCGTACTGAAGGAGACGAGCTGAAGGTACACTGAAGGAGACGAGCTGAGGGCGCACTGAAGAGAGAGCGAGGGCGCTGAGGGCGCACTGAAGGAGACGAGCTGAGGGCGTACTGAAGGAGACGAGCTGAGGCCATACTGAAGGAGACAAGCTGAGGCCATACTGAAGGAGACAAGCTGAAGGTTCGCTGAAGGAATCGAGTTGAAACTGAATGAGACAGGCTGAGGGTGCACTGACAGCGGTTAGGTGAAGGTGGACTGTGGGAGATGAGCTGAAACTGAAGGAGACGAGCCGAAGGTGTACTGAAGGAAACAAGCTAAAGGTGCACTGAAGGAGATGAGCTGAAACTGAAGGAGATAAGATGAAACTGAAGGAGATGAGCTGAAACTGAAGGAGATAGATAAACTGAAACTGAAGGAGACGAGCTGAAGGTGCACATGAACTGCCCTAGTGCTATTGTCCTGTACACATCAGATTGGATCAATTGACCTTATCCATGTACAAGGAGACAAGCAGGTGGTCTTGGCTGGCAAAGCAAACTCACTGTAAGAATAACACCTTCTATTGAATAGCCGATGATATATAATTTAATACCATACTGTGTTGCTGTCACTTGGGACAAAGTTGGCTGTAACTTAATTTTGATGATTGCTTTATAAACCATATTTCAGACCTGACATACCACAGTGATATATGATATAGTCTACTGCTGGTGTGTGATGAGCCACACTCTCATTCCAGTCAGATTACACTGCAGTGAAAAGGCAAATGGAGCATATGGCTGAGTTCCCCTCTCATTTGGAAAATGTAAATTTACATACTTCTTCCTTGCAGGCTAAGATATGCGGTCATTCACATTAGATCCACCCAGGGCTTCTCCTTCCGCTTCCTGGGCACCACCATCACCCAGGACCTCAAGTGGGAGCCCTCCATCAGCTCCCTCATCAAGAAGGCCCAGCAGAGGATGTACTTCATGTGGCAGCTGAGGAAAGCCAAGCTGCCAGTGCAGATGATGGTGCAGTTCTACACGGCCATCATTGAGTCCATCCTCACCTCCTCCATCACCGTGTGGTACGCTGGAGCCACAGCCAGGGACAAACAGAGACTACAGCGCATTGTGCGTTCTGCTGAGAAGGTGATCGGCTGCAGACTTCCATCTCTGCAGGACCTGTACGTCTCCAGGGCTCTGGACGAGCAGGTCGGATCACAGCTGACCCTTCTCACCCTGGACATGGTCTATTTGAAACACTCCCCTCAGGCAGGAGGCTACGGTCCATCCGGACCAGAACCTCCCGCCACAAGAATAGTTTCTTTCCCTCTGCCGTTGGACTCATGAACACTTCTAAACACCTGCCACTTTAACTGTAACTATTCATCCCTCACTGCACTGTCACTTTCTGCACTACAACTTAGTGCAGAAACTATTTTTATTTTATACTATAGTAATTTTAAATGGTTTCTTTATGCATGCCCTTTTGATTGAATATATGTTGTTTTATTATTGTTCAGTGTTTTATGTTGCACCTTAATTCTGAGATAAGTTCCTATGTTTGTGAATTTTGTTCATTGACATTGGCAATAAACCCCTTCTGATTCTGATTCTGTTTGTACTTCTTTGCCTGAGTCTGTCTGCTGCACTATAGACCTGTGTATACATGGTTTCTGCTACTGTAAATGCAAACAGGCACTTGTGATGAAGAAAAGTGTGGTGGAACAACAGTTCATGCTATAGTATGTGTACACCGTTGGTGGGGTGACACCCCCATTAGCCTGACGAACGGAGCGGGTCGAGGCTGTGTCAGCATGATGGCTCTGGTGCCAGTCACAGACCTGCCACAAACACCCTCACCGAGAGTAAAGTGCGATATAGTACGTGTTGTACAAAATACAAAAGACATGAATTAAGATTAGGGTGGAGTGTTTTAATGGGGGGGGGGACATTTCCGTTTGGACTGTATGATGTCACCATGTCCTTTCATAACTGCTCCTGTTTAGGTTATTTCCTATTTTTGCTAATATAGTCAATTCAAGCATTATTTAACTTTCAGAAGCATGTTTCAATGTCTGCCTTCTGACCTGAAAGATAGGCACGGTTGCATTTTAGTTTAGTTCAGTTCAGTTCAAATTTGTTCTTGCTGGTGTGCTTCTCTGTGAAAGTGTTAAAGTGTGACAGTGTAAGCAGAGCCAGCTGAGGTTGTGGAGGAGATTGGTTGGCTTCATTGTCACTGCAGTGAATATTTCCAAACAACACTGTCCTCCGTGGAACAGATCTGCTCCTACAACAGCCAGGAATAGATTTGAAGACCATCCTTGGCAGCACCTTTGCTACATCCACATTAGCTGACAGTTGAATTTGGGAAGCTATAGAGCTGATGTAAGTAGTCTTAAAAGTTTACATTTTTACAAATATATAATTGTGTTAAACCAACAAGGGTGTCCAAACTATAATGTCCAAACTATGGCAAAATGCAGGCCTCCAATTCGGTGTATATGCTTCCAAGCACGAATGCTAAATAAATGAATGAATCATTGGATTTATATAGCACCTTTCATGACATCCAAAGCACTTTACAGTGCATTATTCTACGCTTGTATTGTATCCACAGTCCTGGAGCAGACTGACCGAAGTATAATGCTGGCAATCGCAACATGAACTTCTCTGACCACCACCAATCATTCACACATTCATCAGATTCACACTCAGGTAACTATGCAATGCGGGTGAAGTGTCTTGCCTAAGGACACAACAACAGTGTGCTCTGGTTGCCTCATTGTGTCACCTTGTGTTCTAGCCATCTCCCATCCCAGTACTAACCAGGCCACAGCAGGTATGGCCACTATAAACAGTTCAATGTTTTATCATTTTGGACTGCGAATAGAACTCAATTTAGCTCAACATCTTTAGATTCGAATGTGCGCGGAATATATCCCAGAGTGGCACGGGGCCAGTCTCACACACCTCCATCAGAGCATCACAGCTTGAAACAGTAACGCTCAGTGGGCTGTGAAACCAGGCCCTGTCGTTGAGGGCTATGACATCTGTGAGATACACGTGTTGACAAATGACTGCTGCTTGAACACCGTAGCACTCCATCACATGTTGGCAGCCCCCGTGGAAACAGTATACCCACCGAGAGCTTGGAAACTGGACTTCACTGGTGGTGCAGGTTTACTCTTGCTCATTTCTTTTGCATCAGGGCTTGTCCTTGAACAGAAAAATCAATACAAAAGAATGTAGCAACAGACTAATGAATAAATTCACATCCATGTGCCATGCATGGCAACAAGGACATTTCCACCACAGTAAAGTACTTACTGAGTATACAGCTGAGTTTGCCACACAGCCCAGGAACTGTTCGAAGCATTTAGCTGCAAAGGTTAATTTTAGGAAATGCAGTCTGTCCTTGTATAACATCTTAGTGGGACAAAAGTTCAGGAACAGCATAAAATGGGGCATGTGTGGAAGCCCATTACCGCCAGGGAATAAAAAACAAAAGCCCCAAATCAGAAATGAGTTTAAAAGTCAAAATGTTGAGTTTAAGGTATAAGGCGTTGTTAGAACATTTAGACAGGACGTGCAAGGTGGCAGAGAAGTACTTGGCTTTACACCTAATGGCTTTACAGCCAATGGCTTTACAGCTAATGAAGTACATGGAATCACAGTGAGCAAACGCACCCATGGATTTTAAGCAAAAATTGTCTCTGGCATCAGAAATGACATCGGACGTAACTGAAGTGGCAGCGTTTATGAGCAGCAGCTTGAGACATTTGGTCAGTACCACGGCTCTCGGAGGATGCATCAAAAGTGCTGGCTACAAAATAATGTGACAAAAACCGTCCACAAACTGTCCACATTGTACTGCAATTATTGAACAGTGAAGGTTTTGCTCTGCGGTCAAGACAATGAACCACAGTCGGGGTTCAAACTATGTTTGGAGTTATTAATAGGCATTTTCTGCCCTAAAAATGCATTGTACTGCTTTGTACCTTAAAATTCTGACATCCTACGGGACTTTTATTTTTCTATTCATTTCAATTCTTTCATTTATTTGCTGTTGGAAATGGGCTTCCATAAGTAGCAGACCTTTTCTAGTATATATATTTTTTCCCCACCCTTATCAGTCTGCTTTGCCTTGTCTGTATCTATTATCAAGTAGATCTAATTTATATATTGCAAAACCTGGAAGAAAGGAAGAGCTGAATGTTGAAATCGAATTGCCTGAACGTTCCGGGACCAACTCTCTTTCATTTCGCTGTCTGAAAATAGCTCTACTGTTTCCAAAAAAATCTGCTTTACTGTTTTCAAAAATTCATCCATCTGAATCCCTGCGATGTGCCAAAGGCTTTGTGGGAGCGAGACATGAGTTTGATTAAAATAGTCTACCTACATCCTCCATTCACTCCAATTGAGTAACTTTAATCACATCCTGAGAGCGCTCCTTCCATGTTTCCTCGCCTAACTGAACATAGAACACTACCAATGTTTTTAGTGTGGACCTTTACCACCCGCATGCTAAGGTCACAGTCACTGAGCTGACGCAGAGAAAATGACTGCAATTTTCTGTTGGACCTTTTGCCCCGAGTGCCCTACATCAACAGGATTTAAAAGAAATTCTACAAACCAGCAAGATGAGAAGAATGTTAACTCAATGGATAAACGCTGGTGCTCAGGCCTCAGGGATGTGCTGAATGGAGAAGGGAATTTTGGATTTGGAATGAAAAATGTCTACACTCAGAAGACTGTGAAGAGTCGAGATGGCGGGAGGGAGGAACGCTGCAATGGGAAGAGGGAAAAATGATCCTCTGACTGAGATATAAAACTGGAAATAGGATAAGATGATATGGAAACTACAGTTTGAATCACACTGATTCCTTTACTTTTTAATGTGTTTGCTTTGAAAAACAAACATTTTTCATTGTTTTTTCTTTTTCTTTCAGAAATTCCAAAATCTTAATTAAATCCCAATTTTTATTTTGTCAGATGTTTGTATAACTTTAGCAACTCTTCAAAAATGTCTGCAATGTTGGGTGCATCCTCTCCTCTGAAAGGTGAGAGCATGATCGCGCTCCTCTCCGCTTTTGTCAGCACAGACTGAAGTGGGACGCTCCGAATGCTCTGGTGAATTGGACCATCTCGATATGTCGCCCATCCTGAAGAACGCAATCAGCCGTGGATTCAGGCACTGCACTCCACAAAACCAGAAGGAAAACGAGGAGATTTCACTTTCACCCCACTCCTTCGTCGCTGTTTACGTGCCTCACTGACTCCACAACAGACCCTCAAGGCACTACTCATTCTAATGGAATGTAAAGTTGTGCCCCTGTATATTTACTTGTATACATATTAATAAATTGACAGAACCTCTTAGATATTGAAAAACCAAGACCTTGATTACGGCACTTTGAAATCTTTAGTTATGTTTAAGTATTGTATTATCTAGTTCCAAGTATCAAAGTAGTGTCACAGCATCATTACACATGTTTTTTCCTTTCTTTCCCCCTGGTATTCACTAAACCATCAATGTTATATTTTACATTTGTCTATGAACAGTGATCTGGAACAACTTTAGAAAAATGGGAACAAAATCAAAACTGTATAATTAATCTCTGCTACCTGCCCTGCTTCTTGAGGAGCAGATTGTCATTTATGGTGATATGGCAATTTTGGAAATAAACGAATTAACAGATACATTAACTGCTCAAAATGCAACTCAAGCTATAATGATGACTGAAAACCATTATAACTTGGCTATAGCACGCTCATAAAAGTCGATTTTGTCTCCTTTAAGACTGACAAAGAGCCTCTATATATTTTCTCTTGTATGCGTCCTCCTCAAGTCTCACTCTGATGATGTCCTAGCCAGTTTTCCCTCGTGTATGTTCTCTGTTATCGTGCTTGATGTTTATGAAATATGCATCTCCATTAGAATCTATTTCTACATGCAGTTCTTCTAATGACTCCTCAGATGTGTCCCTTTTTTGAATTAAAATGCTTTTTGTGCATTAATATAATCATACTGCTGACACGCTCCTCCACTTCAGATGTATTTGTTGTTGTCATCTGATTAGCTGCTAACACACCATAACGTATGCTCATCACGGCTCCCCTGACTTTATATACTTGATATTTCTGTAATTTAAATGAAGAGCATATAGATTGCAATCACACTAAATCCTTTCGTAATAGTCACACTTCAAATTTAGGCCTTTACACTGTTGACTAAGAAATCCAATACCCTTACTTGTCCATAATCTCGTTTTATAGTCTGCGTACACAGCTGTAGCAGCTGTAGCAGGGCTTCTACAGGTTTAAATGCCTTATAAGCTTGTTCCAGTTGTTGTAATTGCAGCCTTGCTCTTGCCGTGTGTTTACATTCAAAAACGTAAACCACCACCAGGGAATTTCACAACTTTGAGCCACTATTCCACACACCTCTTAGCAATGTGTTATTATCAGTATAATGTTACTATTATCCCCCTTCCCCAATACGATCCCAATATTTGAATCTTGAAATCAGGAAGTTGTGAGGGACCATCAACCGGGATGAAGGGGCATTTCTACGGCAACATACCTGCAACATAGTCATCAGGGCAGAACTTTGCTATAAAGACTGAGAGAGAAGCTGCCAAAACATGTAACAGAATAAAACTCATCAATTGTACATGGTATGTTTCTTACATGAATGGAAAGTATACACAAAATAAACACATCTTCAATAAACTGGACTAACAGGGGAGAGGTGACATGAGTAAGGTTACAGTTACGCTTCAGTTTCATGTTGTTATTACTGCTCCAAACGTGCTTTACTTGTTAAATAATACTGATCAGTTTCTTCACTCTCAGAGGACTTGCCCTGAGTTGAAGCGGTTATGACCAAAGCAATGATCATAATGTCTCTGTGGACCATGTTTACCATTCGAGCAACTGCAGCAAACTGATAAATATACAAGTCTTGTGCACCGCCAGCAGCATGAATCTAATTGGTTTTGAGTCAATACCTGAGTCGTGCGGTTTGTAGAAATGTTATTACTTTAAAGAAATTACACTAATGCAGCCTTGTACATTTCCTCTATAAAAAGCACTTTTTTGCGATAATCCGTCATATTTACACTGTAAATGTCACGTTATGTTCATTAATATGCACTGTCCTAGTCAAATAAAAGTGCAATAAAGAAGAAGTTGTATAAAAAGAAGTCATAAAAATTAAAACAAATTGGTTTGATGCTGTGAATATAATTATACGAGTTATACAAGTTCAGAAAACACTTTTTTAGGTAATGAGAACCATGAAAATCTGGTAATATACTAGGTCCTGTGGGTAATTAGAGATACAAAAAAGCATTCATGCCTCTGGGTAGTGATAGGAAATGTAAGTACTCAGTATGACAACACAGAAGTTTACATTCTTCCCTTTTCACATATACTTTACGATAGTTGGTCTGGTTAAGTTTGTGTTTAGCAGAGTTTGTCCTACATATCTGCACAAAGCATCATAATATTTGATTCCTCCCTGAAGCTAACTTTTGTTTCCACCTCGGATTCCCGAACAATTTTCTTCTTCTCCAGTGACAAAATAATCTAGTGACAGAGCTGTTTGTTGATACAATAGCAAGCCACCCGTTTAAACTAGCCTGGCAGCTAGACTGATGCACCCTGCACATAAGATGTCAGTTTTAGTCACCATTTGCTCTTCCAGAGCTCAGGCCAAACTCAGACAGAGCTATGCAGTCTGGTTTGTTTATGTCTGTGACTGTTGGGGAAACGAATGAGCTCATATTTAGAACAAAATCTAACTTATTTTGCCTTTGACTCTTTTTCTGCAACATTTTATCATCAACGTTTTGTTTTTTTTACTTGTAAACCACAAAGTTAGTTTTGACACAAACAGACTATTCGCTTCAGTGACTGGCTAATACGCCAGCCAATCATGACAATACTATACAGTTCTGCTCAGACGTGAACATATTTTCATGCTGCTGTGCACAGAGAGGAGTGCTGAGGATGGTCTCCAAAGCCCTTTCCTCTGCCCTCGCCTCTAGTGAGCAAGGCCCAGACAAAGAGGTCATGTCTGCAGACTGGGATCTTCTGATGCGCCTCATTAATAATGATTTCGATGGCAACATTGTCTAACCTTAGCCTTGAAAAACTCACCGAGACAAAGGAAGAGCAGATAACTTCACAACAGAGGTGAAACATTGCTCATGCTGCAGCCTACCATTACAAGGCCAAAAATGAGATAATCCATACTTGACCTGCAAAACTCGCAGCGGGTCGTCAGCTGTGACCGGTTCGTGCACGTGGGGAGTAGGAAATCATTTCAATGAGCCTTCTTTCACTTGTCTCTACGAATTGATGTACAGTATGTTATGCATCAGAAAACATTTGCAAATTGAGGTGCGTCCGCCTGTCCGTCCGAGGGAGTCGGATCTCTCCTTCACTGTGGAACTCCTACAGGTTTCTACTTTTTCCCAAAGAGGTTTGGTAGTTTTTCCTGGCCCGAGAAGGAGGGTCTAAGGACAGGGGAGCTTGGGACATCTGTCTAAGGACACAGGACGCTGGGACATTACCAAGTCCCTATGAACATTGTTTATTTTGTTTTCCACTGTAGCCCCTCGAGGCAACTACTGTTGTGATTTTGGGCGTTACAAAAATAAATTGACTTGAATTGAAATAATAATGGGGATTAGTGAAAAATCAGCATAATTGCAATGATAACTTTGTCCACTTCCATCTGCAACACTACAGGCCTGTATAATGGCCCATTGGTTAGGTTGCAGTGCCTATGCTGGTCCATTGCCTGCCTTTGTGTTATACTGTCCCTTCCAATAAAACAAACAGGCCAAAAGCTTGCAATCAAAATTCATATTTCTTTTTATTCTCAAGAAATGTGAAAAAGACACACATTTTTGTCAGAGCTCCTTGCTCATCTCAGACGTACAGCATAACACTGTCAGAAGTGAGAAAGCCCATTTCCTCCATAAATCTACATGTTAACAATGTACTCTTATTAGCATACGGGCGTTAGAGCGGCGCTCAGGGGACTCTCACCACACTGTAAAAATGATACATTGGCTGTACACTCACCAACCCTATGTTTCTGTGTTACATTTATGCTATGTGCATGTGTGAATAGCTTAAGGGCAAACATGTCTCATCTATATATAATGTTTTAGTTTTTTTGACTATTTTGCTCCATTATTAACATATGCAGATTATTCAATCAGTTATTATTATTCAAAATCAACTTTTATGAGCTTTTAACCTTGTTACAGTGTTTTCCAATCATCAGTTTAGTCAGTTATATTTGGATTGATTCCTGCATGTTTGAGTAATCCTGTATTGAGTCTTGAGTGCTTAGAAAATTCCTGTTTTCATCTACCTTGTTACAATGAAATGCCACATCTGCCATTTTGAATCTATGGCCCCACCTCTAGATCAACATTGCAGATTACGGTGAACAAAATGTAAAATCATGATCTACTTATGTTACATACTGTACCCTGAAAAAAAACAATGTTTTGTCTCCTTTAGCTTGATCAGATATTCTGATATTTTTTCATTGATGTAAGTCAAGGCAAGGCAAGTTTATTTGTAGAGCACAATTCGTACACAAGGCAATTCAAAGTGCTTCACACAACAGGAAAAAATGCATTAAAATCACAAAGACATGGCAGAAATCACAAAAATCTTAATTTAAAAGTGCCATTTTCAGGCTATCCGTCAAATAGTTCAAGACATCAAAGAGAAGAGTGCAAAGAAAAGCATTTCAGTCATATGCACAGCCAAACAAAACAGTTTTTAGTTTAGATTTGAACATTGCCAGAGTATTGTAGAAGAACTCATTTTAAAATTGTCCAACACTGAATGACTGAGATCATGCACTATACGGTATTGTTTATAATTACACTACAATCCCCAGAGAGATTTCAAAATGATGTGTTTACAAGAAGGTACCTTTTTTTTTTTTAAACTATGTGTACCTTCCTGTTTATAAATAGTCTAGTGGTCACAGATCATGCAGCCTGGGATTATGTTGTAAAATGGCTGCAAACAAGCTAGCGTTCCATGCATGCCTTTTTCATCATTATCATTAAGTGCAGAGGCTCATCATTGGCTGATCTATTTGCTTTCACTTAACGGGGTGAGTTTAATCAATCAGAGAGGAGCCATTGGAACACAGTGACACCAAACTAATGAGTAATACGCCGTTGCTGTAAATATGAGACTTCAATCAGCATTCAGAAGCGGCGCGTCTACCTACTTGTGCATAAAATGACTCCAAAACAGATACACAAAAGTAATAGGGAAAATTAAGTGTAGATTATAGACACATTGAGGGTTGTTTAGGTCTATCATTTCAAGGAAGATTTGAGGTACACGTTTTATGACTTGCTTTTGCTTGCTAAATATTTTTTTTTGCTAACTAATAAAAGGGCTATTTATCTACAGTGGGGTTTTCGAAAACATCCAGCTTGTAATTACAAAAAGTGGCAGCAGATAATATTTCAAAGTCTGAAGGAACAGCTCTTTTTCTTTTTTTTTTTTTTCACTTAGGAGATATAATTTAGAGATATAATTCAAAACACAAGACATATACTCGCTTCAGTAGGCTACACTTATTATTATTATATTATTATTTCAGTTTAATGAAGCTGAATCACTTTCTTTTATCAAGGAAGATCAAGCCCGATATAACATAAACGATACTTGAGAAAAATGTGCACAGCTTTTTCAATAAATCAATAAAAAGCCCTCAGACACAATGAGCTCTAAATGCCATATATGTAATCGAGAGTTCCTTCGATTGCATGACATTAAAGAAATGATTGAAAATGTATGTGTTCATTAAAGGAGAAATATTGTGCTTTTTGACTGATAAATTGAGTAGTATTGTCCTGCATAGTGAAAAAAAAAAAAATCAGTATTCACCTACCCCCTATCTCTGCCCTGTACTATTTATTAAAAAGAAAATGGTGGTGACATTTGAAACCAGTTAAATAAAATGGTTAGCAATGCATGTTTTTTCTACACGCTGCATTCATCTGGCCCTCGAGTGTTCTTGTTTTTTTTTCTTCATTATCCTTACATCATTGCAAAACCATAACAGATACTGGTCTGATATGAATATTTATGTTTGATTAATATTTATTTGGCCTACAGTTTTAGCTATAGCTTAAGGACATGGCTTTAGGATGAATAAATAAATAGCAATGAGACATGAACTCATTATTAATGTCAAGGTTTTCTGATGGATGTCTATGAAGCAGATTGTGCGGAATATGAAATGTGGAGCGAGCAGGAGGTTTTGGCCCGGGTTCTTGTGTTTTTTTTACACATTCAGTTTACATTGTGCACTGCTTTCCCTGCGCCCCCTGGAGGCTTTACCTGGGAGTGTGACACATGCCGCTTAGAGGCTGCACTATATGATGGTGCTCTTTTAGGTCGTATCATAACTCTTTGGATGTTATTTAGCAGAAAAACTGTGCCACATTTTTTTTTTCAGAGTTAGCTTTTTGGGGCCTATTCACAAGTCAAGAATGGGCTAGTTTTGAAGGTAATTTCAAGGAATCTTGTCTTTTTTTGCTGGCAAATGTGTTTTTGCACATTTTATCATAAATGTCTTATATGTTTTGTGATCATATTTACATCATAGGCGTTTCTTGCAAACAGAGACTACTTGAGTGAAAATATGCTCGGATGGAAACAGGGACGGTGGGCTTTAACAGGTGAAAAAGCATGCAAAATTAACCATTAGCCACATTTCGATTGGCCCTAGACCCCCAGACCCAAATCTAAATCATATCTGAAATATACTTTTCTTTATAAGGCCAATCTCAGCAATTCACAAAGGACATCGAGTAATTTCAAGTTTGTAGCACTGTGAGACGTGGCTAAAGCTAGAACAAACCGCTTTTTTCTGAATATATTTAAATTCTCTGCACCTCTATGCCAAATTTCCACGTCTCTTTATGAAATGCCTTGGATTTGGTGAGTATTAGGTGCATTATGCACTGAAAATAAAATAAATTGACTCTTGAAGTGTGTCAATAAACAGGAAATAGCTGATGCTAATGTTTGCTAGCAATGTTTTGCAAAGTCTGTTGGCAAATAAAGTCATCATTGCTAGAAATGTGGCAGTTTATCATAAGATCATATCATCATTTGGTGAGAAATAGTTTTTTATATTTTATTTATATCTGCTGTTTTGTCATTTTGTCTGTGCTCTCTCTCTCTCTTGTCCCTTCATCCCGCGTGTTCTGGGAGCCAAAACGAGCCAGCGCGCACTGGGAGCTTCAGACCTCTCAAACAGGCCGGTATATTTCACTTATGACAGTGGAGACACTTTCGGGCGGTCCCAAACTGTTCCAAAGCGATCCAGTCAAAACGTGGTTATTGATGCTCAAAATGGCGTGGGAAGAAACAACACTCGAATGCAACAATAATACATGAAAATGTATCATTCATTTCATGAACCGATTTTAATTAAAAATGTTTTAGAAAATTCTGATTTTGTCTAATAATATTAGTCTAGTTTTAGTTGTCTAAATTGACGAAAAAGTATATTATAAAATCTTTGACCAATATATTGTAATGCTTGATACGACAAAATACAGGAGTCCCCTGCAATGTTATACCGGAATAATAATTATGAAGCACTTACACAGATAACAGACCACATCACCACAGCAATTGAAAATAAAGCGCCCTAGCAGTGTTTATTGACCTCAAAAAGGCCTTTGTATCGAATTTTTTTTTTATTAATATGCTATGGTCTGTGGCATAGACCATAGCATATTAATAAAAAAAATTGCAGGGCGATGGAATAAGAGGAGGAGTGTTAAATTGGGTAAATAGACAACAATTTGTACAGTTTCCCCAAGGTCCTATTCTTGGGCCTAAACTTTTCATATCATATATTAATGATTTATGTGCAGTATCACAAATATTGCAGTTTGTGCTATTTGCTGATGATACAAATTTCGTACTGACAATTGACTATATAAACAACTTAACAAAGACAATGGAAAAGGAAAAGGAAATGGTAAAAATAAAATGTTGGTTTGATGAAAATAAACTGTCCTTAAATGTAATAAGACTAAATGTATGCTATTTACAAACTTTAAGGAATAATAGAAACACCCAGTTGTCCATTAATGGAATAAATATTAAACGAGTATCGGAAATACAGATTTTGGGAGTGACAGTGGATGAGAAACTAAATTTGAAATTCATGTAAACAATATACGAAGGAAAACAAGCAAAAATATATCAGTCTTACATAAAGAGACTTATTGCCTGGAAGTTTGGGGAAACATACAATAACACAATTAAACCTCTGATAACATTACAAAATTAATAAATTCATTTCAAAATTATTTTAATTACATGATCTTATAAAATTGTAAACACTCACGATGAAAGTGAGACATTTTCTGTTGCCATTAGCGATACAAACTTTGTTCTCTTCAACATCCAATCATCAAGACAGCAGGCGGAGGCTCCACTTCTCTCTGCCCTTTGCCCGAACCACACAGAAACAAATGGGAATATCTGTGGCGGGATTCTAATTTAAAAACATCGGGGTCACAACATGTCTGTATCTTTAAGAAACAGTTTAAAGCAATAACAATCAATCATATGAATTAAATCATTTAAAGAAGACTCAACCATTGAAGTGTGCATGTTGTAAATGTAAAACAGTGTATGTCAGTGTGAAACCAGTCGTTTAAACAAAATGTGTTCAGAACCATCTTGTGTTTTTTGTTGTATAAAATTTCAAGAAAGGGGCAGATATTTTTTTCTTCTCTCTGCTCATTTTCGTGTTGATTGTGATCATTTATCTTAACGTAAATAACACACAATTGTAATAAATAAATAAAATAAAATAATTATTATTATTATTAATAATAATAATAATAATAATAATAATAATAATAATCGACGTTTAAAAGTAGCCATTTTGTCTTGTTTAAATTAAAAGCTTGAATCAAGTTTCTATTCGGTCCATTCTTTTTGTTTGTGTTTACTTCATTCTTACCCTCTTCTCTCTCTCACCTCTGCTGTTGTGTTGCTCAGGACAATCGGCACACGCCACAATGTTGTGAGCCACAGCATATGTGCGAGCACAGCTGTGAACGCAGCTCAGAGCTGATTAACCTTTCAGCTCACACCCACTGAATGCCACTGTTAAATGTCTGCCTTAAGGCCTTTCATGGCTATATAAAACACCACTGTGATAATGTATGCTCACAGCTCAATAGACAAATATCACCCACAGCCAATGACATTTGGGGCTCCACATCCCACTTGTTCAGCTATTTACATCTTGACCTGCTATAGCGGAGGGCACACTGCTCCAGCAGTTCTGCTCTTTGGAAAACCAACTTCCTATAAATATTGTGCCGTGCACTTTTTCATCCTGGGTTCATTTAGCAAAGAATAATTTGTACTGAATCCCTTTTGTGTGTATCTTGTCTTCTGCTTGCATCTTCGCCCACTAACCAGAAAGTCACTGGTTCAGACCTAGACACCACTATCACAAAATGGATGGCTGGTTTCAACAAGATCGGAATCTGTAATAAACTAGCCAAATACTGGTTCTCTGTATTCATGCATTTCATTTTCCTACCATTTAGTGCTTTTTTATTTTTTTTTAAAGAATGTTTTGGCCCAAAGGCTTTATTTGACAGGAAAGGACAGTGTGAAATGGGAATGAGAGAGAAGGGAGGACATGCAGTACGTTGTCGTAGTCAGGATTCAAACTCACAACACTGCAACCAGCTGCACTTGGAGCCTGGCATAGATGTGCTGTGCCATAACCACTCAGCCACCTTAGTGCTTAGTGCTTGTTTTTCATCCTTCAAAAGATAAAATAGAGTTTGAACTGTTTATTGCTTCGGCCATGGTGGAAACTTTTTACTGCTCTGAAAACCATGGACAAGAAAAAAAATCTTAACATGACCCCTAACATTATTATCGGAGATGTTATTTTGAAATACAATGAAAACAAATTCCCTCCCTGAACTGGCCACTGTGGTATCCTGAATCACGTCAACAATACATCTTATCAGCTGGTCAGTCACCTTTCCGATTGTCCCGGATAAACAGCAAGAGCAGTATACCAAAGGTAACTCAAGGGTCCAGGACACTTCATTTATTTACAGTTGCTCTATGTTCATACTGTGATCAATACACTGCCATGTCCTCTCAGATGACCTGTAGGAGATGGACTTTATCTTTTCATCGATCGTGATTACGGCCCTCCGCATAGGGTAGATGTGTGCAGTGGCGAAAGGATCAGACAGATACACACGCCCCACAAAGAGGATTCAAACTGACTCCAGCCTCGAGGGAGCAGGCTGCCCTTTAAGAAGAGACACTGGGGTTAAAGGTTCATCTGAAAAGGCTTTGGAAGATAGTTGTACAATTTCAGTCACTCGCTTTGATTTCCATTGGAGAAAACAAATGGACATACTGTAGTTTACCTGAGAATCAGAGGTTTTAGTAACAGTAGTAGCGGTGGTTGGTTTCATGGTTTCATGGTTTCATGTATATATTTGGGTGTATTTGTGTGGGTATGGGATTGTATTTATGGAGGCTTTTAGAAAGTTTTTCAGAGCTATTGATAATTATAACATCCCTGTCAATTGTCTGTGGTGTTGTCCAATGGGATGAACGGGATAAAAGGCGCCTGGAACATCAGTCCATGTTCTGCTCCTGGAGAAGACACAGCTCCTTGTCTCCATTTTTATTTTTATTTATTTATTTATTTATTTTGCACAATGCACTTTGCACTTTAATTTGATTGAAAATGAAAAAATGTGGACCTCGTCAATGTCTTGTCTCATTTAACTCCAACCGGTCAAGGCCAACCACATGCAGGATTACCCTAAAACACTACTACTACCACCGCTACTACTGTTACTAAATGAAACACCTAACAATGATAAAAAGCCTTAATCCCCTGTACAAGCCCCATCATGCTCCCCTACACAGCCTCTGCCTTGGTCCAGCCGGTAACCCTTATAAGGGAGCTTGTTTCCAGAGGGAACCATCATATTTTAAGAGTTATGTGAGGCACCAGCCATTTTAGGCAATTAACAGTTCTGAAATCAAATATCTAAATTAATTTAATCAAAATTAATACTTAATCTGGTGGTTTTGAGAACATAACCAAGACATTAACCCCTTTTCTGGAAATGAATGAACACTTTACCAGATTTGGTTTATGAAGATTTATTGGCCAAATATAAAACATGAAATATGAATATGAATATGGAATATGCAATTGAGTCGACAACAGATGAGACACTAGATACAATTGTTCCAGATCTAACTAGTTGAGTGTTAATGTTGATTCTAAGATGACCTTATCAGCCAAACTCTGAACTGACTCCTCCAGGGTTCAGCTCGGGGTCACGCTGGGGAGGGCATGGGCAACTCAGTCCGAAACGCTGGCTCTGATACGTCAAGCTGAAGTAGAGTTGGATGAGAGCCGCTTTACTCCTTGACAAAAAGATACGTTGCACTGATTCCCAGATGAGGCCAATCTGAAGAATGTCCTGGATCCAGATTTTGTAAAAGCCCTTTGCTTGAGTTTGCATGTTGCAATTTAAAGCAAAGATCACGTCCAAACACAGGCACAGAATTACTTTTCAGGAGAGAGTAAAGTTGGCTTTTGTGGGCCTGTCTCTCTCTGGAATTCTTTGTTCTTTGATTGCAATGTTAGCTTAGCATCGCTAGGCCAGGGGAAGCCCTTCTCCCTGGTGGGAGTGGGAGCGATTAAACATCCTCAAGACATTTGCTCATCAATGCAAAAAATACTGTCAATATTCAATATTTACATTTTACACAGTAAATTCATCATGTGGGTAAAGAGTACATTTTAATCCTGTTTCAAATTGAAAGCAGTCATTTTAGGAAAAAGTTTTCCAACATTAATAGCATGAAACCATCGTGTGCGTCATAAATCCCTGACCTCCAAAACGGGGTGGTGAGCTGTCTAGAATCAAAAAGCTTAATGTCTGGGATTTCCTGTCACCATGGCAAAGCTGCATCGGCTGCATCTGCAGGTCCCTACACTAACAAAACTTCTGAATGCTTTCCCTCTCATCCCTGTTTCACACTGTACTGCCCTGTCTAAGAGTAATAGATTGTGAAATAAGAAAGCTAGAGCACCATTCTGTTTCAGTTTGAGAACCACATTTGTCTTTGCATAACTACTCCTTTTGCTTGCACACACGTTGGACTAGTATGATAGTTCTAAACGTACACTTGACCTTCACCTTGATGCTTTGTTCTGTGATGATTGTGTCACTTAGCCATAAGCCACACGGTGGACAATCCCATCACATATTTCTGTACCTGGCAGGAATCAGCCCTGTCCAGGGGTGGATTTATGAGTTCTGCAACACGGGAAATAAAGCCGATTGTACTTTGTTCGCTAGCAGAATAGAGATGGGCCGTGCACTGTTATTAGTATTGACTGCAGTAAGCTGTGAGTCATTATGAAGCAAACAGCCCCTGCTTTTACAGAAGAGCACTTCCTCAGCCTCAGTGAACTACACACGGTAGTAGTCACATCAGCCAGTCAAATGTTTCAAAAAGGATGATTTACACTACAACAGTAGACTGCACTGCAGACTGGATTTAAATAGGCAATTACAATTCATCCAACATTGGATTGGATGCGTCTAATGATCTACTAATTTGAAGGTGCTACAATAACAAGAAGCACAAAAAATTTTGATCCTCTTATGATAAGTATTCAGAGCTATTGCGAATCAATAATGAAGGAGCTTTAACAGGACTCAAACGAGGCAGTCTGTACAGCAGTATTAGTTTCCTCATGTGCATGGCTCACATTCCCCTCACGTGCATTCTCGTGGTGACCTTGCTCTTCTCTAACTCCCTCATAAGGAGGTCACTGTGGGGGTCTCTGCTTGAATACTAGTCAATGGGTATTGTATAGATATTGGAGACTAACTGAGGATCAGAGGTTGATCTACTCCACAGGAGCCTGTCCATTGCTGCTCACAGAGAATTGGTTGTGTCACATGACATCACAATGTTCTTGAATGTCTATAGTTTACAATTGAGCTGATGGCAGGTCAGAATTCTATAACGGAATTTGCTGTTTAACTGTCAGATTGCAGATTTGTCGACATGGTTCATATCTCTGTAATTACTAGTCTTTGCCACAAGAACGTCCTCTTTGTTGATATAAATAAACCAAAAGTGAAATAAAAAAAGGATTCTAAGATTACCTTGACACGTTTGTCGAGCCAATCCCAAGCTTCAACGTTTGAAGAAAGCAGTGACATAGGTGACATTGGTGGAGACATAAAAATCCATGTTGGCTGTGATGAGAAACCTTTGGTTAAGGACCACAACTGTTCAAAAGTCCTTAACCAAAGGTTTCTCATCACACTCATGAAAAGGGCCACGCACTCAACCTCGTTCTTTCTTACTGATTAAATGTGTGTATTGAGGCTCTTTTTAGCACACAGATATCTAATCATTGTGTTCACAGTAAAGCTGCCTGGTGCAATGGCTAGGCCATGCACCTTAACGCGCAACCAATGTGTTATAAACCCTGCAACAGCACGGGAATTCACTATTGCTTTTATTTCTTTTGGGCCCGCACTGGACATTTTGTGCGCATCAAGTGTTGATGAGCACATTCATCTGTTTTACTCCATCTGGACCACCTTTCTTTACTCAGTTGCGGCTTTTAAAGTTTGTAAGCTATGTCTGAGCAATGGTTAAAAGACCCCAAGCGTGCGTGCAGACGTGCTGAGAGGAAGTGGAAAAATGACAGGCCTCATGTTTCTCTACGCATTTTAAGAGACTTTGATTATTTATTAGAAAGCTGAAGGCTGTGCCAAAGCTGGGTACATGTCAAACCTGATATCCACAAACAGTCACAGACCCCAAGTGCTTTTCAATTCCTTAAACCGCCTAGTGAACCCTATTGAGTCCAGCAGTACTGTATTGTCAAAGTCATTGTGAGAAAAATGTCTCACATTTTTTGCGGATAAAGTATCATCTTGACCTTGTACAGCTGTAGACCCAGGAGAACCAGGTCTTCGAGGCAGATGAAGAACCGTTCAATGGAATGGAGACCGTTTTTCCAGGCAGTTGAGGAGAATCTGGCGTCATAGGTCATTGATGTGCCTGTTCCACTCCCTGCGGGGAAGTGGTATTGCAAGTGAAATTAAATATTAAATATTGTTTGATAGAAAAGTAGTCGGAAGCAGAGGATAGTGCTCAAGCTGCCATACTTCCCCTAGCATAGTTGCTCCTAGGTAGGTAGGTTTTTATTTCTCTTCCTAACTGGCCTGACCATAAATGATTTCAAAGAGGAACGTTTTAAGCCTGGTCTTAAATTAACACAGCTCTACTGTGCTTTTAGAGACTCTTGGGAAGTCCAGCATTTTGAGAGCAAAGTGCTCTGTTTGGATGATAAGGTACAATAGCATCTTTGAGGTAGGATGGGGCCAGGTCATTTATGGCTTTGTTAGTCAGGAGGAGGATTTTAAATTTGATTCTTAACTCAACAGGGAGCCAGTGAAGAGACTTGAGCACCGGCGTAATGGGCTCTCTTCTTTTAGCCCCTGTTAGTAATCATGCTGCTGCATTTTGAAACAGTTGAATTGCTTTTTATGGAGCTTTTAGGATATGCATGCGAGCAGGGAGTGACAGTAGTCCAATCTAGATGTTACAAATGCATGGATACGTTTTTCAGCATCGCTTTTAGGTAAGATTTTTCAGATTTTAGCAATATTACGCAGATGGAAATAGGCTTGATTTATATGCGCTTTGAATGAGAGCTCTTGGTCAAATAAGACTCCAAGGTTTGTTACAGTAGAACTCAAGGCTACACTGACATTGTCTAGTGTGACTATCTGCTCAGATAAAGCGTCTCGTAGACGTTTAGGGCCTTGTACAATGACCTCATTTTTTTCAGGGTTAAGAAGCAGCTAATTAAAAGCCATCAAGGTTTTTATATCCTTCACACAAGCACCAAGTCTGTCTGCTTGGTCGGTCTGATTTGGTTTCATTAATCAATTCAGCTGTGTGTCATCTGCATAGCAGTGGAAGTTAATGCTATGCTTCCTGATAATGTTACCTAACGGCAGCATATAAAGAGTGAACAGAATTTGACCAAGTACTGAACCCTGCAGCACACAGTAGGTTACTTTAGACCAACGTGTGGCGCTCTGGTTTACATTAACAAACTGGTACCTATCCGATAAATAGGATTTAAATCAGTTGAGACCTCTGACACCTACATCAGATTCTAACCTCTGCAGTAGAATGTTGTGGTCGATTGTGTCAAACGCTGCACTGAGGTCCAACAGAACCAGGATTGAGACCAGTCCATTGTCAGCAACTAATAACATTATTTGTAACCTTAACTAGTGCAGTTTCAGTGCTGAGGTGGTCTCTGAACCATGACTGGAAAACATCAAATAAGTTATTGTCCTGTAGGTGGCGGCAAAGCTGTTTAACTACAACTTTTTCAAGGATTTTAGAGACAAAGGGCGGTTTGAAATAGGCCTGTAGTTTACCAATAGGTCAGGATCAAGATTAGGCTTTTTCAGAAGTGGTTTAATGACTGCATGTTTGAAGGACTGTGGAATATAACCACTTTCTAATGAGGTATTTATTATATTAAGAATATAATCTATAATTAGGGGGAGAAGGGGCGAGTCTGCTTAGACTCGGGTCTAGGATACAAGTTTTAGAGGAAATAATGGCTGAAGTTATCTCTGCTTGATCAACAGCAGTGAACCTTTCTAGTGTTACTGATGGATTTATATGGGACACTAGTTTTACTGCTTTGGATTGTTCAGGGCTAATTGTGTGAGTAATTTTATCTAATTTATCTCTGATCGTTTTTATTTTATTGTTAAAAAAATCGAATAAAAACATCAGAGCTGTGAGTAGCTGGGATTGAGGGCTCTACTGCGCTGTGACAGCTTTCTAGACTGGCTACAGTGCTGAAAAGAAATCAAGTGTTATTTTTGTTGACTTCTATTAAATATGAATTGTATCTGGTTTGGGCTTTATGCAGAGCCTGGTTAAAGGACAGTAGGCAGATTTTCCATGCTTTTAGGTATTCTTCTGTGTGAGAGCAATTAAATGGTCTTTCTAATTTTCTAACTCTTTGTTTATGTGAACGCAGATCTTCATTGTACCATGTGGAGGCACGTTTTGGCCTAATGTCCTTCTGTTTTAACAGAGCTGCTACATCTAGAGTAGACTTCAGAGAATTCATGGTCGAGAAATTGATCACTTACACTGGGACTAAAGCTAAAGGTGAAACAATATCTCCACTGCACCAACCTGGAGGAGGTCATGCTTACATAACATTCCGCATAACATTTTCTCTGTCCATGTTCCGACTAGAGCATTGAGCTCAGCCTGATGAATCTGATGATCTTGGATGTTCCAAGGTCACGGTTAAAAACCACGCTTTTGCAGTAGCAGGTCCCAGACTCTGGAACAGTCTTCCTCTGGGCATTAGAACATCCCAATCACTGAATATTTTTAAACCTTTGTTAAAAACCTTTGTGCTTGCACAGGCTTTTAGCACAAGCTGAGCAGAACATTTTTATAGCATTAGTTTAGCTTGTTTTTGCCCGTCTTGTATGTTTTATTGCATTTTGTATTGCCTTTGTACAGCACTTTGGGCCATTGTGGTGTTTTTAAATGTACTTTATAAATAAACTTGACTTGACTGTCTGTGTGCAGGAGAAAGGTCGCGGCACAGGAGATCACACTGGCACAAAGAAGGAATAACCCTGTAGTTTCTAGGCTGTTTCAATCTGGTTATTTGAATATGAAATTGTGATTATATTTATACCACCACACCACAAATTGTGAATTGTTCCTTGTGTCCTCAACATTCTCATTATATGTTGCAATTTTAACCCGCGTGTAAATGTGTGTCAATGACATGTGTGGCAGTATGGTCTGCGGGCTGTGTACTGGGGACTATGCAACTTGGGGCTGTTCCTATTGGATGGCATGGCTGTTGACCAATAACAAGCGCTTACTTTTCGTCGTTCTTTCTCTGACCTACGCACTACCTAGGTCCCTGGGCGTTGCTCCATTTAATAAAGTGTGATTATGTAGCTAGCCTGTCACCTGGCACCGCTTAGGTTGACACTCCGATGTGATCTCTGCTGACACAGGATTGTTGTGGTCTCGCTGTCATAGCTCCACAACGCGTGGTCCCGTGCAGCTAACATGGCACGTCCTGAGCTGGAGACACTAGAGTTCGGAGTAGCGTAACCAAATCTTTTTCCAGATGTAATGAAGTAAATGAACTCTGGAGATGCGGTGTGGGCTGGAGACATTGCCTTGCACTCCCTGTAATCTGTTATGGACCCATCGGTGCCCTGTTTTGGTCCCAGTCCTCGGACCTATTGAAAGACTTGTATTTATGCATAAACTGACATCAACGGAATACGAACTGTGATCACCTCCACTGAATATGAGCTTGTTTGAAATGTAAAACTATTTAAATTAGTAGACTGTTAAATGAATTACATTTTGTCATGGAACTGGAATCTGCGTCTGTTTAATCAAGAACGAATCTGTGTGTCCTTTAGTTCTGGGTTGAATCCCGGTGGCGTTGTTGGTTATTTTGTTTTATTTAGTTTCATTTAAACTTAATTTTATAATTATATGACAACCCCGCTCATGCCAAACATGCACACGGTCATATGTGTTTTGACTTATAAATGGTGATGTCTGATACTTGTTCTGACTGTTGTATGGTTTGTATTGAGACATCGTGCAGGTGCAAATTAGAGCAGTATTAGTATGCTGGGTGGAATGTGTTCATGTGTGTTCTAACATAAATAATAAACATTACATAACTCTGCCTTTGTGGGGGCGTTTCAACTAACATTTACTTACAGTGAGAATGCAGTTTACTCAATCCAATGAAGTAAAGGGGGTTGCAATGAGTGTTACATAGGTGAAAATAAACAGCCACTGCATAAAAGATTGTATCATTAAAGAAGGCACTCGAATTCTGGACTGCAATTGGTCATGAATCTTCATCAAAGGTTTGAGGTGCAGATTATAAGTAGGGAGGTATAAAATCAAGATTTTTCGACTTCCATCAAAAAGTCATTTTCAATCTCCCGAGCTGGTCTGGGCAACTTGACTTTATACTGTGCTGAGCAGCCCTGCATGTTATGGGCCATCACATTTCTATTGTAATCTTAGAAAAAGATTCAGTTGTTGTCATCTGGAAACTGTTTTTCAAAACAAGATGTTTGTCATTCTCAATCTGTGGATCCAGTCTGAGAACTCAGATGTTTATCCTACTCATGGCTCTGAGCCCTGCTCAGCGGTCGGAACCTCCTGATAACAGCTTGTCCTGTTTATCTATTTGTTTGCAGTGTTTTAAGTCTCACCTGAACATAATCTTCTTCGTTACCCTAACAGCCCTGTAATGGGCCACATGGATCCTATTGTTAGCTGGCTTCAGTCCCCTAATCACTAATGAGTAATAGCCAGGACTGATTCCGTACCGTAGTTCCGAGTTCTCAGACTAGATCCGTAGATTAAAAATGACTTGGATTGAAGAAGAAAACTCTTTGTGAAGAATAACCAAAATCCAGACTTGAGAAGTTTCAATGCAAAACGAGTCTTTATTGGCGAGATGACAAACACCAACGAGCCGGGACAATTTTCTGCAGGAAAAAGCCGTAGCTCAGACCAAAACACGTCTTTATATTTGATCTTGAGTCATGAATATTGACCTGACACTCCCCCTCGTAAAACAAATTGTCTCATAGCCTCTTACATTTGGCACGCGTAAATTGTACCAACCTACAACTTCATTATTATTCCTTTTCCCCCCCTTGCTAAGATCCAACTCTTAGTGAGCTCATAAATAAAGAGTTAGAAAATTAGAAAGACCATTTCGTCACTCCCATACGGAGGAATCCCTAAAAGCATGGAAAAATCTGCCTACTGTCCTATAAGCAGGCTCTGCGTAAGGCCCAAACCAGATACTATTCAAATTTAATAGAAGTCAACAAAAATAAGACGAGATTTCTTTTCAGCACTGTAGCCAGGCTAACAAACTGTCACAGCGCAGTAGAGCCCTCAATCCCAGCTACACTCAGCTCTAATGATTTTCTTCTATTTTTTAACAATAAAATAAAAACAATCAGAGATAAATTAGATGAAACTATTCCCACTATTAGCCCTGAACAAGCCTAAGCTGTAAAACTAGTGTCCCATATAAATCCATCAGTAACACTGGAAAGGTTCACTACCATTGATCAAGCAGAGATAACTTCAGCCATCATGTCCTCTAAAACGTCATCTTGTATTCTAGACCCGATTCCAAGCAGACTCCTCAAAGACATTCTCCCCCTAATTATAGATTCTATTCTTAATATAATAAATACCTCACTAAAAAGTGGTTATGTTCCACAGTCCTTCAAACAGGCAGTCATTAAACCGCTTCTGAAAAAGCCTAATCTTGATCCTGACCTGTTGATAAACTACAGACCTATTTCAAATCAACCCTTTGTCTCTAAAATCCTTGAAAGAGTTGTAATTAAACAGCTTTGTCGCCATCTACAGGACAATAACTTATTTGAAGTTTTCCAGTCAGGGTTCAGAGCCCACCATAGCACTGAAACTGCAGTAGTTAAAGTCACAAATGATTTGTTATTAGCTGCTGACGGTGGACTGGTCTCAATCCTGGTTCTATTGGACCTCAGTGCAGCGTTGGACACCATCGACCACAACATTCTACAGCAGAGGTTAGAATCTGATGTAGGTGTCAGAGGCCCCGCCCTCAGCTGGTTTAAATCCTACCTATCGGATAGGTACCAGTTTGTTAATGTAAACCAGGGCTCCTCACCCTGTTCTAAAGTAACCTACGGTGTTCCACAGGGTTCAGATCAATTCTGTTTACTCTTTATATGCTGCCGTTAGGTAACATTATCAGGAAGCATAGCATTAACTTCCACTGCTATGCAGATGACACACAGCTGTATTTATCAATGAAACCTGATCAGACCGATCAAGCAGACAGACTTGGTGCTTGTGTGAAGGATATAAAAACCTGGATGACACTTAATTATCTGCTTCTTAACCCTGAAAAAACCGAGGTCATCGTACTAGGCCCTAATCATCTACGAGACGCTTTATCTGAGCAGATAGTCACACTGGACAATGTCAGTGTAGCCTCCACCTCCACAGTAAGAAACCTTGCAGTCTTATTTGACCAAGAGCTCTCATTCAAAGCACACATAAATCAAGCCTGTAAAACAGCTGTATTTCCATCTGCGTAATATAGCCAAAATCAGAAAAATCTTGCCTAAAAGCGATACTGAAAAACTTGTCCATGCGTTTGTGACATCTAGATTAGACTACTGTAACTCCCTGCTTTCAGCGTGCCCTAAAAGCGCCATAAAAAGCCTTCAACTGGTTCAAAATGCAGCAGCAAGATTACTAACAGGAACTAAAAGAAGAGAGCACATTACGCTGGTGCTCGAGTCTCTTCACTGGCTCCCTGTCGAGTTTAGAATCAAATTCAAAATCCTCCTCCTGACTTACAAAGCCATAAATGACCTGGCCCCATCCTACCTCAAAGATGCTATAGTACCTTATCATCCAAACAGAGCACTTCGCTCTCAAAATGCTGGACTTCTGGTGGTCCCAAGAGTCTCTAAAAGCACACCGACACAGTCTCTTCATTTAAGACCAGGCTTAAAACGTTCCTCTTTGAAATCGCTTATGGTCAGGCCAGTTAGGAACAGAAATAAAAACCTACAGTTCCCAGCTATGCTGCCCTAGGAGCAACTATACTGGGGGAAGTTTGGCAGCTTGAGCACTATCCTCTGTTTCTTACTACTTTTCTATCAAACAATATTTAATATTTAATTTCACTGGCAATTTGTTCATCGCTTTTCCTTCTTCTTCTCCCACTTCCCCGACGGGAGTGGAGCAGGCACATCGAGGACCTGTGGATCCGGATGCTCCTCATCTGCCTGGAGAAACGGTCTCCATATCACTCCATATGAACGGTTCTTCATCGGCCTCGAAGAATTGGTTCTCCTCCTGAGTGGGTCTTGCGCGCCACCGTGTATCTGCAAATTGAGGCGTCGTCCTCCTGTCCGTCCGAGGGAGTCGGATCTCTCCTTCACTGTGGAACTCCTACAGGTTTCTACTTTTTCCCAAAGAGGTTTGGTAGTTTTTCCTGGCCGAGAAGGAGGGTCTAAGGACAGGGGAGCTTGGGACATCTGTCTAAGGAGACACAGAACGCTGGGACATTTCCAAGTCCCTATGAACATTGTTTATTTTGTTTTCCACTGTAGCCCCTCGAGGCAACTACTGTTGTGATTTTGGGCGTTACAAAAATAAATTGAATTGAAATTGAACTCATCTCCGCAGCTGCATAAACTCTTTGACCTTTTCTGTGACCGTTATTTCACCCCATTCCACTTGCTCTGCTCTTCCGAGAGACTGTATCTCTGCCTCCAACTTTTGCTGGCGGCCTCAAGTGGCAGCTCACGGTAGTTCTCAAACTGCAAGATATATATATATATAAAGACTTGTTATTCTGCATTGATTTTTCTCTGTTAAATAGACAGTAAAATATGAAGTAAAAGAAACATTAATAAACAAAATAATAAACATATAGGTCTTTGCTCTAAAGTTTTAGCATTCACTATAGTGCAAAATAGTCCTTAATGTTACACTCTTATTATAATGCTTCATACATTTGAGAGGCTTTTGGAAACGCTTCATCAGGAGGACAGTTGAAACGACGAAAAAAAAAAACGTGTCCAGATGACTACAATGGAAGATTTTGCTACAATGGAACACTCCTGGACGAATAAGGGATTACACAGAATTGTTCTATTGTAATGAGACTGAACCCCCTCACCACCTTTAAGTACTTGATTAGCATTTGATTGGCTTGTTACTTTTCTAACAGAAATTATATGGTTAAACATTCCTGACGGTTCAAACTATTTTAAAAAGCTGTCAGCCGCTTGATTTGTTTTTATAGAAGCTTTTATCTATACCAAGAAGAGACACCAATTCATTGTCTCTTATTTGAAAATATATCTTATTTGAAGCTGCTTCTTGATTATGCATATATGATACATTTCTACAGCACAGCAGTGAAGAACAATGTTGTCAGCTTTACAACAGACATAACTGGCACACACTCTGCACCCTGTCTGCCTTTTGTCTTTATCCGTCTAATATTTTTTGTCCCCAAAATGCCAAAGGATGCCCTCGTACGTGCCCTCTCCTGTCTGTGTGCACACTTCCAAATCTCTACAGACCCAGGCACAGTGAAGTGGCACACTGCGGAGTGGAGCGTGTGAGGGCGGGAAAAGCAGATGCATTATTAAGGTGTGTGGGGTGAGAGGGTACAGACACTACATGCATAATACAATATGTTTTTTGAGGAGCTCAGCTGACTGGCACCAAGCAGTCCTTCTGACTGTCAGTGTGGTCAAGCTCGAGCTCATTTTTCCAGACCTCTCTTGCTCTCCAGTCAATGCCGTAATGATTTCAGGAAGAATCGCATTTAAGATGATTGCTTATTATGCACTGTAGCTTTCAGAAGTGAGTGGCGGTCAGGAGAGAGTGCAGACGTTTAAGTCACTTTCACTTGCAGCTACTATACTCCATATTCAAAGCATGTGCGCCCTCGGGCTCATCATTTACATTTATTTCAATATGACAATGATTCTGAAAGTGAATCCACTGTGAAAATGTAACGTTTTGAATCCGATTATAACTAAGATTGTTTTTAATAGAGGGGAATATAAGACTCCATGGTTACTTGCAGGTGAATGACTGTGGTCTCTCATATACAGTATGTGGACAAATCAGGAAATTAACAATGTTAACTGGATAAAGCTCACTGTAGAACAAACTCTGAAAGAGCAGTTTATACCAGTGGCACGGGGAATGGAGCATGAGGTCCTGTGACGCATATGGAATGGTCTTTAGGTTTAGAAAATATTGGTTGTGATAGTAAAACTGGATATAACAGACTGTCAAAAATGTGGAGGTTATAAGGATACAGACAGTTTTGTAAACTTTGTACAAACCATGTTGGCGATGAAGTTTTTGTTAATAGTTGTTACTCTTTCCATTTATATTTTTCAATTGTCTTAGCTATGGAACATGTGTCTGTACTTGTGTCCTTCATGAAGATTGCATGAAATGAATGCAATCTTTCCACAGCACACATTATAGATTAAATATAGCCTATTTAATCTATAATAGATTAAATAGGCTATATTTTACAGAAAAGTGCTTAAATGAATTTGTTACAATAATCGCTGTCTGGCCCTCTGCCACTTGCCTGCCTGAATTCAGGCCGCAGGGAAAAAATAATTGTCCACCCCTGATAGCGTTATGTGAAACACCCATCCACGTATAAGTTAAGCAAAATTTACCTTCAACAATTATTTATAGATTCTTCCTTTGTTAAAATAGCAATTTATTGCTTTGTTTTTACATGTAACACATGTATTTGTGTTTGTGCTCTATATACATATGGTCATGAGCATTTAATAAAGAAAGAAAGAAAGAAAGAAAGAAAGCCTACTTCATCGCTTAAACTGCCACCATCCTTCCAGCTGATTCAGGTAAGGACTGCAACTCTCCACCACAGCAGCAGAACCATCAGCCGCCTCTGCCTCTCCAGCTCCTCTTTACAACCACCAGTATCTCTCAGAAATGATATTTTAATTTTTTTGACCTGGGTATAGCAATTATACTGGTTTAATGCAGATGCATCTTTTTAAGTGTGTTAAGTGAAAATGTTTTTAACAAATGTCCACAGTTGGCTAACAAAACATTTTATGTATACATACATGTGTCTTTCAAGAAAAGGAATGGCATCCTACCCAGATGTTATGTGATTAAAAAAGTATAAATGTGTGCCCTGTATGTGTACGCCTCATGTGTCTAACATAATTTTTTGATAGAGGAGGTGGTGATGCAGCAGCAGCAGGTTATGGAAGAAAGTGATGGTTTGAAAGTGACAGCACTTGGACTGTGTGTTTCACCCTCTGCAACTTCACCATTCGACATAATGCTGCTTCAGTTCAGTTCAGGATGTGCCAGCATAAAAAATATCATCAATAAATTTAACATATACGAAAGGTGCAAACAACATTATTAGGAAGTCGCAAGCCAAAATGCAATTTTCCCCCAACATTTTTTTTTAATGGCTAAATAATAATAATAATAATAATAATAATAATAATAATAATAATAATAATAATAATAATAATAATAATAATAATAATAATAATAATAATAATACAAGAAGATGAAACTTTACTTTCATCCTCACCTCTGTCATGAGCAAATTAACATCAACATTCAAAGGTAAACATAGGCAGAGGGATATTTTTCCTCTGTAACATGTAAAATTACAGTTATTACTTATTATTAAAATGACGCCCTCTAAAAGCATACAGTATAACAAATGTCAACAGACAAACATCCAGTAGATTTACAAGTAGGTGCGGTGTGTGTGAAGTCGATGTCAGAGACAGTAATATTCAACTGCTAGTTATCTAGTTCGTTCTCTCAAAACAATGTAAGGCAAGGTAGAGCACAATTCGTACAATTCAAAGTGCTTCACGCAACAGGGAAAAAAAATGCATTAAAATCACTAAGACATGACAGAAATCACAAAACCTTAATTTAAAGAAATTAAAAGGTGCCATTTTCAGGCTATCCGTCAAATAGTTTAAGACATAAAAGAGAAGAGTACAAAGAAAATCATTTAAGTCATATGCACAGCCAAACAAAGCCAGAGTAGAGGCCTGTCTCACATCCTCAGGAAGACTGTTCCAGATTTTAGTTGCATAAAACTGAAACGCAGATTCCCCAGATTCCTGACTCTGGGCACCAGCAGGAGGCCGGTCCCTGAGGTCCTTAGAGTTCGAGATGGTTCATATGGCACCAACATGTCCGAGATGTACTTTGGTGCTAGGCCATGGAGAGACTTGTATACAAGCAAAGCTGCTTTGAAGTCTATTCTCTGAGCCACAGGGAGCCAGTGCAGAGACCTGAGCACAGGACTATGTGATCGTACTTCCTGGTTCTAGTCAGGACCCGAGCAGCAGCGTTCTGGATGTACTGCAGCTGTTTTACAGCTCGTTTGGAGAGGCCAGTGAGCAGGCCGTTACAATAGTCTCATCTACTAGAGACAAACGCATGGATAAGTCTCTCCAAGTCTGGTTTAGACACTATCATTTTTTTTAAAGTCTGCCAATGTTATTGATTTGATGTGGCTGTTAAAATTCAAGTCTGAGTCCATTATAACTCCCAGATTTTTAACTTGATTTGTAGGTTTTAGAGCGAGACTCTGGAGGTGACTGCTAACACTTTCTCTTTGTTTCTGTGGGCCAAAGACGATGATTTCAGTCGTGTCTGTTCAGCTGGAGAAAGTTGTTTTGCATCCACACACTGATCTGGTGGAGTGAATCCACTGGTCCATATTCACCTGCCGTCAGTGAAACATAGATCTGAGTGTCGTCTGTATAATTGTGATAGGACACATTTTCGCTGTGTATCAACTGACCTAACGGCAGCATGTAGAGGTTGAATAGAAGGGGTCCCAGGATTGACCCTTGGGAACCCCACACGTCAGGGGCATCTGGTCTGAGACACAGTTACCAATTTCTACAAAGTACTTCCTGTCTTCCAGTTTAGGGCAGTGCCAGTGATGCCCACCCAGTCGTCTAGTCTCTGTAAGAGGATTTGTCAAAGGCCTTTGATTCAGTAGATCATTGTATTCTCTTGGAGCGTCTGGATGCTATTGGGGTTTGATACCAATTCTAAAAAATGGTTTGCCGATTACCTCACAAATAGAGCTCAAGCTGTTTCTGCTGATGGCTTTCAGTCTCTATTTTTCTTACCTTGATAAAGGTGTTCCTCAAGGCTCTGTCCTTGGACCACTGTTATTTACAATTATATAGATTCAATTGGTCGTAATCCTAAACACAGTAGTATCCACTTGTATGCAGATGATGCAATTCTGTATGCTAAGGCACCTTCTTGTGCCCAAGTGATTCAAAATATTGAATATTGAATTTTCAGCTCTAAGGTTTATTACAGGAGAAGGCTGCAGAACTCACCACTGTGAATTATATTCTAAAGTAGAATGGCAATCATTGGATGCACGAAGAGAACAGCATTACCTTTTGTTTGTGTATAAAGCTCTAGTTGGCATTTTGCCTGATTATTTATCAAGTTTATTGGACATCAGATCAAGTATCTACAGTTTGAGGTCTCAGGACATTTTTAGCTTATAGACCCATCAAGACAGGAAAAAAGGCTTTCAGCAACTTTGGTCCCTCCCTATGGAACAAAACACAGAGACTTTTTAAATTATATCATTTTATGTAACCTTTTAATGATTTTAAAGCACTGGTCAAGGACTAACGGCAGTGCCGATGCACTTGTTTCATATAATTTGATCTCATATTGTATGTATAAATGTGTTTTTATGTATTGGTTAATTTTATTGAATGCTTTATTTGTGTATTAGTATCCTGTGATTTATTGTCTATTTTGTGTTGTGTTTTAACAGGGTACCCATGAAAAAGAGATATTTTCTCATTGGGTTTTCCCTGGATAAATTAAATAAATAAATAAGAGGATCCCATGATCGACAGTGTCAAAAGCAGCACTCAGATCTAACAGAATTAAGACTGAGGCTTTGCCCGCATCAGCGTTTAGGTGGATGTCATTTGTCACCTTGACAAGAGCAGTCTCAGTGCTGTGATGAGGTCTAAAACCTGACTGGAAAACATCAAATTAGTTGTTTATTAAGAGGAAATCAGTGAGCTGTTGGTAAACAACCTTTTCAAGAACTTTGCCCCAAAATGGCAGATTAGAGATGGGCCGGTAATTATTCAGTACTGCAGCATCAAGACTGCTCTTCTTTAGGAGAGGCTTTATGACAGCGGTTTTCAAAGACATTGGGAATGTTCCAAATTGAAGCGACATGTTAACTATTTGAGTGAGTGGTGCTGTGGTGAACTCAGACTGGTGACGATCTCCTGGACAGTTTAGTCAGCTCCAAGTGTGTAGGTGGTTTTAGGGTTATTTTTTGCAATGTAGAATTCATAGTATTTTTAATGCCCTGACTTTGTCATTAAAGAATAATGCAAACTCATTACATTTGGATGTGAAAATGACTTCTTACGGCAGCTGAGCTGGAGGGTTTGTTAATCCGTTTACTGTGGCAAACAGGACAAGCGAGTTGTGACTATGCCCTGACCGAATCTTCATTTCTCCATGGCGCCTTCTGCTTATTTTTAACGATTATTGCCTTCATAGGGGTAATGGTGTCAAGAACACAAATGGTGTTCACAACAGTAGATGTAACAGAGTTCAACAAATCATTTACATTAGAACATGAGACATTTTCAAAGTTTATCATTTCCATAAACAGTTTTCCTGTGCTGTCATTTATGTGTTTGCTCCGACTTTAACTGCAGGACCAGCCGGTGGTTTGGGGAAAACAGACAGGTGACAGAAATGATCAGACAGAGCAACATCGAACACATTAACGTTTGAAATGTTAACCCCCTTTGTAATTAGAAGATCTAGAGTGTGCCCTCCGCAGTGGGTGGGGCCACTCACGTGCTGAGTAAGACCGAAAGTTTCAAGGACAGCATTAAGCTCTTTAGCGTTTCTGTCACAAATATTATCAACATGAACATTGAAATCACCTGTTATGGCCAAACCATCAAAGTCTGTGCATACAACTGAAAGCATCTCAATAAAGTCTTCACTAAAACTTTGGCAGTGCTGAGGAGGCTTGTATAAAACAATGAAGAGAATGGATGGAGACTGTTTTAGCTCAATTTTAAAGGATACATACTCAAATGTTGAAAACACCCCAAAGGACAACCTGTGGGTAACTATTTCATTTCTAACAAAAGCACACACATCTCCCTTTTGTTTCAGATTCAAATATAAAGTTGGGTGGAGCAGATTCTATTAGAACTAAATTTCCTGTGTTTTTGTCAAGCCATGTTTCAGTTAAAAATATAAAATCAAGATTATAAGAAGAGATACAATTATTAATTAAGAATGACTTGTTACATAAGGATCTGACATTTAGCACAGCAAGTTTCAGACTAGTTTCATGAGACTGGGCGTTATCTTTTTACTGGGAATATTAATCAAATTTCTCAGATTGGGCAGTCTGACTTGCATTTTGTTTTCCCATCTGTGTGATGTTACTACAGAAATAGCACTAGGGGAGGCTGTTTTTACACAAGGCCCCGGGTTGGTTTGATTTTTATTATGACTATAAGTCCTGTCAACGCTGAGACCCAGTGCATCCTAGCTATGGGAGATACCAGGTGAAAGGCGAGGGGGGATAGGTGGGGGGGCTTTTGTTGGTATAGCGGGAGCCGGTGAGCGTTTGGGACCAGGTGAAAAGCGTGGGGGTTTAGGTGGGGCGGTTTTTGTCTGTATAGCAGCAGTCAGGGAAGAGTTCATCATCGTTGATATCAGAACTCTTGGTCTTATTATATTGGTCATGAGTGGAGTCATCTTAATGCCTGATTTGATCAGATATTCAAGATGGCTGGGAAGGCCCCTGGGTGGGAGGGACCCAGGGCTGCTCTGAGGGCAGGGGCGATGGCAGGGATTCTGCCTGTCACAGATGGGTCCAAGGCCTTTGATGCGGGAAAGAACTGAAATGACTCCTGCGCTGGCCGTGGTGAAGATTGTTGTGGTGCTGCTGCTGATGAGTCCTTCGCTGGAGGCGGTGGAGGTGATCATGGAGCAGCTCCACTTTGTTGAAAACAGTTTTGGGGAAAGCCCAGGCTAATACGCAGAGATGGAGTCTATCCGACTTCGAAGGGTACAACCATTTTAGTTCGGAATTTGACCAATAGTCTGATCACAGAGTGATGAGACTCCTCTGTCCCCCAGTCATGTTAAGACCACCAGGAGCACTGTTATGGAAAAATATCATTTTGACCTTGTGTTTCGTGACATTGTAGACTTTCCATCTCCAATCCGAACCTGATAGTGCCGTTTGTGTATTCCTGAATTCTACATGTCTGCTACGTCTCCTTTTTTTATCAAAGCCCTATCTCTGTCTGCTTGGGGGGCTTCCTTGGGTGCCCTGGCCGAGCCTAGTTTTGGGCTTTCACACCTCTGGATTGTTTTCCTACAGGGGTCCGGGATGGGCCTTTTTGCAACACCTAACCTTGGCCAGGGCATTGTCCCTCTCCAGATGATCAGAATGTAACTTCAATCAACAACTTTCTACCCTTTTGTTCGTCATCGGGCCAATAATGTTCAAATATGATATATCATGTGATTTGTTCAACCTGTGGTCTATAAAACACACGGGAATCCTTTATGTGGGGCCCTTGAGACTGGAAGGGACCCTGTGCCTGCTCCCTCTCGGGAGCCAGTACGGAGATTAATTCTGATTGTACAGCAGAATGAAACCATTCACTTTTGAGAAAAGACAAACTCTGTTCTATTGTTTTTACTTTATTTCTTGATAATTATTACTTATTTTTCCACAACAGCACAAGGTGGCGGTGTGGCAGTGATCTCACTCTCAAGTCTACTCTTAGTCCTAAATCTAACAATGCATTTCGCTCATTTGAAAGCCTCATGTTATCAATCACTTGTCCAAATCGGAGAGTTTTGTTCATAGTTCATCTACCAACCTTCTCTTAATCTCAAACTTAGTGTTAGAAGTGGATCAAATAGTGATGGTTGGAGTTTTCAATATTCTCATGAATGTGAGTGACAACTATCTCGGTAAAGCCTTCAAAGCTCTGTTAGATAGCATTGGTTTCGCTTTAAATGTAAACGAACCGACCCACAGTCACAAGCACACTCTGGCTCTTGTTCTAACATGTAGGATAAAGATTAGTGACGTAATTTTCTTCCCTCAAAACCCTATATTGTCAGATGATTTCCTATTTACTGTTCAGTTTATTCTTAAAGATTATCCAGCCCCACAGAATAAAATTAGAATGAAAAGGACAATATTGATCTCAAAGTTCAAAGAAATAATAGAGCCAATGAATATTCAGTGACATGTCATGTGATCCTGCTGAGAATAGCTTTAGTCCCAGTGAAAGTGATCAGTTTGTTGACTCAGCCATGAATTCTCTGAAGTTGGCTCTTGATGTTGAAGCTCCACCAACAGAAGGTCTTTAGGCCAAAACGTGCCTCCCCATGGTATAATGAAGATCTGCGTTCACATAAACAAAGCGTTAAAATTAGAAAAAACATTTCATTGCTCTCACATGGAAGAATCCCTAAACGTATCGAAAATCTGACTATTGTCCCAAACCAGATACTATTCAAATTTGATACAAGTTAACAAAATAAGACTAGATTTCTTTTCAGCACTGTAGCCATTCTAACAAACTGTCATAGCTTGGTAGAGCCCTCAAACCCACCTACTCACAGCTCAGATGATTTTCTTCTATTTTTTAACAATAAAATCAAAACAATTAGAGATAAACTAAATTAAATTTCCCCCACTATTAGCACTGAACAAGCCCAAGCTGTAAAACTAGTGTCCCATATAAATCCATCAGTAACACTAGAAACGTTCACTGCTGTTGATCAAGCAGAGATAACTTTATACAGCCATTTTACAGCCATTATTTCCTCTAAAACTTGTATCCTAGACCCGATTCTAAGCAGACTCCTCAAAGACATTCCCCCCCAATTATAAATTCTATTCTTAATATAATAAATACCTCGTTAGAAAGCGGTTATGTTCCACAGTCCTTCAAACATGCAGTCATTAAACCACTACTGAAAAAGGATAATATCGATCCTGACCTATTGGTAAACTACAGACCTATTTCCAATCTTCCCTTTGTCTTCAAAATACTTGAAAGATTTGTAGTTTAACAGCTTTGTCACCACTTATAGGACAATAATTGATTTGAAGTTTTCCCGTCAAGGTTCAGAGCTCACCACAGCACTGAAACGGCACTAGTTAAGATGTCGATGTAATCCCTCATTCATCCAGAGTGTTCCATTGTAGAAAAAGATTCAGTTGTAGTCATCTGGGCTCTGTTTTAGAAAAACAAAACGTTTCGACTCTCATCCAAGAGTCATTCTCAATCTGTCTGAGAACTCAGGTTTTACATCCTCCTCTGTGTAAGCCCTGCTCACAGGGCCGGACCTCCTGATGAAGGGGGAGTTTTGGTTTCACTCTAACAACCCTGAGATGGGCCATCAACATCCTATTGTACACTGGCTTTCGCTCCCTCCTCATTGGGTACCTGATTAGCATCAGGTACTCCAATTCTGTTTATATGCTGCCGTTACAGATAACATTGTCAGAAAGCATGACATTAACTTCCAACTGCTATGCAGATTCCACACAGCTAAATTTGTCAATGAAACCCGATCAGACCAATCAAGAAGACAGACTTAGTCCTTGCTTGAAGGTTATACAACCTGGATGACACTTAATTATCTGCTTTTTAACCCTGAAAAAACCAAGGTCATTGTACTAGGCCCTAAACGTCTACGAGACTCTTTATATGACTAGATAGTCACACTGGACAATGTCAGTGTAGGCGCCTGTTCTACTGTAAGAAACCTTTGGGTCTTATTTGATCAAGAGCTCTCGTTCAAAGTGCATATAAATCAAGCCTGTAAAACAGCCTATTTCTATCTGCCTAATATAGCTCAAATCTGAAACATCTTGCCTAAAAGTGATGCTGAAAAACGTATCTATGCATTTTAAACATCTAGATAGGACTAATGTAACTCCCTGCTCGCAGCATGTCCTAAAAGTTCCAAGAAAAGCTGTTTCAAAATGCAGCTACAAGATTACTAACAGGAACTAAAAAAAGAGGGCACATTACGCCGGTGCTCGAGTCTCTTCACTGGCTTCCTGTTGAGTTTAGAATCACATTTAAAATCCTCTTCCGGACTTACAAAGCCATAAATGACATGACCCCAGCCTCATCAATGCTGGAAACTTTGAATGTGAATGAGCCACTGTAACAGTACTTTAACTGCGTTCATGTGGTCCATGGGAAAATGTTTTTCTGAGTAGAAAATGCACATGAACACTTGCATAAGTCAGGAAAACAACTTGGGAACTCAGGTCAAACGCTGAAGCCCGACTTCTACTTGATGACGAAAATCAGCTGATTTGTGAATTGATCTTAGACATTTGAGTTCTTTGACTAAATGTTACAAAATATATAGGGGTTTACTGATCTGTTGTCCAGATCTTAAGCGCAACAGATTTGCACAAGACCAGACATTACCTTGGTGAAGTTAGCTAGCTGATGTCAAAATAGTTGGATGTCTTCCAAAACAAAAACATTTAGCTTTTGAAAGTTAAAAACAAATCTTTCTGTTAGCTCTGTTCAACACTGGTGAGAACAGGCTCAGTTCTTTTAATATTGGTGACATTTACATCCAAACTTCCTGAGATAAATATACATGAATGCAAACAAGTCAGAATCATGACTTCTCGTCTTGAAAACCTGAGCTCTCAAGGACCACATGAACACATTATCAAATAAGCATGTGTTGAGATGTATGAGGATTATGGACAAGGTCAGCACAGACAGGAAAGGTCAGGCCAAACATACTTTTTCCTTAACAGCATGATAGCCCCCTCTCTCTGCTCCTGGTTCCGCTGCAGTCAGCAGTGAACGGTCTGAGATGAGATCAAGCCTTGCATTATTTAGATGAGACATGAGTGCATTTAACCATGTTTTCCCAGGTGAGAAGTCTTATAATCAGGATTTTGCCTTCATCAAAAGTGGAGCCTATCACAATCTTTTTTCATTTTAATTAAACTGATTATGTAAAATACAAAAGTATATGTGTTAAAACCAGACTCTGATTCACTCACATGTATCCGAGTTGTTTTTATTTTTGGCCTAAACCAACTAGATTAATTATATTTTGTGATTTTCTAAAGCAAATCCCAGTTTTGAAATTGAAATCACATTATGTTCCACTTCGCTTTTGCCTCGATTAAAAAAAATGTATCGTATATAGTCTGGATAAATTTCAGAGATAATTGTGACCAAACGGTTTAATGTGACATAAAAATCCTCTAGCCTGAACTACCCTACATGTTATTACAGTTTGCCTATCAAAGGGAGAGTAAAATAAACTGCTTCTAACTGAAATTCATAAACCATTAAACAGTGCTCTACTGCCTGTCACTGGATCTGTCTGAGTGTAATCTGCCGTGTTGAGGTGAGGCCTGTTCATGTGTTCACTCCTGAGGCCTTCTGTCAAAGCAGCATTACACTGTTCAGAGTGGTCTCCATATCTTTTCACAGCTCTGTGCTTCTCACTCGCTCCACAGAACACTACACAAGTCCAGGTTAGTGGGAGTGTGAAACCAGGCTGACAGATCACTGGAGACTCCGCTCTGGTCCACAGGGGGACGCCTCTGACACGAAGCACACTAATGAAACGTTTGATGCCCCATGTCAGCAGAGGAGAGCGGGAATTGCAAGATTTCAGTTGGCAATTAATGATGAAATAACTCTAAAGGTCCAGTGCACACCAATCCGCCCTCCACCAACTAGAGAGGACACAAAGTGATGCACTGTCACTGTGTCTCGTCCTGATGGACCCAAAATCCACTGACAAGACAGACAGTGACCACCTGCCCGGGAGATAGCCTGCGCATGACATGACAGCTAAGGATATCTATGTGAGGAAAACTAACTAACCTCCAGCTGTGAACTCACACTTGCAGTCAAAAACACCACAGTCAAAAAACCCAAAAATATTTTCCAGGGTTCATGTATCTACCTGCAATGTCGTCACCAGAATGCGGGTTCCTCTTCCCTCACCTCTATGCCTCACTCCTCTTCACATTCTCTGCTTTCCTTTGCATGTTCACCCCGCAATGTTTGTTCTACTTGGCTTCGGTTTCCTCCCACGAGATGCACATGAGTCCGTGCCATAGGATCAAAAGTTCAGAAGTGGAAAAAAAGGGAAGCACCGCTGTACAAAAAAGCGCTGTACTCACGCTGGCTTTGGATTTGGAAAGGGACTGGGGAAAATAGTGTTACGAGCCCGTTTTACATTAAGGAGTAGAACATGCAGATAGCCTAATTATGCCTGAAATGTTAATACTTAAGTAAAAAAGGCCTTCCGATACAAAAAAAACCTGATTTTAACTCAACTTTACTTACTTGAAATAGACATAATCCACCATAAAACTTCTTAAAAGAGAGAAACAGTTGCAGCTCCGAGTGAATCTATTTTCCACCATCATGACGCACTGCCGTCTGTGTTCCAGATGAAAACTCATTACCAATCAGAGCCCTCCTTTGATAAGGATGTCCGACGTCGATTACTCATTCCAAAACTTGTCCTGCGAGACAGAACTGCGTCCTTCAAGGGCCCATGACGCTTTCCAGATCAAACAGACACGCCGACTGCTCCGTACACTGCCGGCTTCCCACGGGCGGATTGGTGCGCACTAGGCTTAACCCTAAGCCCTAAACCTAGTTTTTAGGTATCTGTTATTTATTTTGGTGGTTATATTTTACTTTCACTACATTTGAGAGCAGGAATTTGTATTTTCTACTCCATTAAATTTTTTTGGTACTTTTTATGGTTAGGGTTTGCTGAAAGGTTTTTAGTTCAAGTCTCGGCTTTGAGCAACCCAGAAATATCAATCATTTAACACATTTAACACATTTCTCAAAATCTTTAACTCTTTGAGTCCATTTTCAAACAATACTTTTACTTATATAGATTTTTTGATGTGATAATTTTACATGAGTATTTCTTTTGTATGTGTATTTTTAGTTAAGTAACAACATTTAGTACCCCTTCTACCGCTGCCCTGAACCCGCGAGAGCCTGCACTGAGTTTCTACATTTACTACTGTCAACACAAATGTATATGTTTGTTTGATCACAAATATCCTTTAAAATACAAAATGTGTCTATATCTACTCATATTCAGGACTTAGGTCATAATTTCTGAGTTTCACGACATGAGAACAGTTTAAATAGTTTGGGGGCAGGTAAAATGTCTGATTTTGTAGTGGAATTATACCCACATAATGTACCTTATCATAAATGATTACTCCATTTGTGAATATTCCCTTTTGGATTTGACTAATGAAATGGATCCTTTGATCTCATTACAATACAGTCTGAAAATAACCAATATGGAAATTCTTACTAAACAGTGAAAACAATAGTTTCAGCCAGAGGTGCTGTGCCTCACACTGTGAAAAAGGACGTGGGAGGTAATGTATGCAGCACAAGTACAAACTTATTGAGGACTGTATGCATAGAGAGTGCCGAAGGACGTGTACAGGAGAGAGATAAGCCGCTAACATGAGCAGATGGCTCAGCTGTCACCTGCCACTGTGAGCACATGTGAACTGTGAACACAAATGTAAATGAATCTGATCCCACAAACAACACATAATGCATGAGAGAGCAACAGAGAGAGAGCGAGAAAGAGACGGAGCGAGAGATAAGAAGGAGACAGTGACAAAGAGAGAGGGAGAGAAAGTCCGGATTACTTACATTTGGAATAATTACTTTGGATAGATTATTTTATATTTATTTGCAAGATATTGGTAGATTTCAGATTTTTGACACTGATTTAAAATATCCAATGTTCATGTGACCAACAAGTCAACACTGCAGCGATTCTCTGGGCAGCCCGAAAACGGCTTTTTAGTCTGTGTAGAACTTATTTTCTCTGGAGGTCAGCAGCCCTATGTTCACTAATACAATCGGAAGAAGGATTACGTTGTATGGTGGCGCCCAGACGGGCTTCCGGGATAAGGTGAATAGTCTGGCACGTTTATGGAAATTGTCCCTGTTCAAAGAAACGAAAAAATAAAGAAATTTGATCAAAGGATTCTTTGGCTATAGGCAGTGTAGCGTGAAATGGGAAAGAGACTGGGAATGATATGCAGCAAATTGTCGAGAGGCGAACTCAAACTCCCAGCGCCGCGGCCTGCCCTACACGGCAGACATATGTGCTGTCCACATGCATGCATTATGACTCGCAGTGACTGCGCCCGGCTGCGGCTGCTGTGTTGGAGCACATGAAGCCCAGAGATCTGTGGTGCTCTTGCAGTTACAGGTTTTGAGCGCGGCACTCACGAGACCACGTGTGGTAACCAATCCTTTATATAGGTGTAGCAGTGCGGTGTGCAATCATCTTCAGCCAGTAGATGGCACCACTCTGTACTATAAAAGTACCTTATGTTTCTTCCTCTATCCCCAAAGTTCCGCCTTCCTGTTCAGCTGGGCTGGATCCATGTTGTGTTTCGTTCTCTGCAGGGCCAGATAAAGATGATTGGCCTTTCCAAATGTGCTGATTTAGATTGTCGTTTACTAATGTATGTTATGCCGCGGTGACACCAGGCACCCTGTATCATACCGCGGCTCTGCCATGGCGCCCTATCAGGCCGTGTCCGGTGGTCCTTTGTAACTGTTAGTCGGGTAGTGATGGGCAAAGTGAAGCCTCATGAAACAGCAAAACATTTGAACCAAATGTTTCAGGGTTTCGAAACACAGTTTGAAGCACTTCTCCAGAGTGACATCTAGTGGTATGTTTTTGTACAACAGCCACAGTTGCCAATAAAATAACTTCACATTTTAGTTGTGTGTATTGTTGATGCATCTGTGTTTCTAGAATAACAAATAAAAAATGTATCAAATCGAGGAAATGTTTTATTCAGTCATTCTTAATTTTTTCTTCTGTGGAGTGATGCAGTCTATTTTATTCAATTTACTTATACTTTTTCTCCCTTACTTTAGAAAAGCAGCAACATCTGCAGGACGATTCTTGGTACAAAATCTAGTCCCACTCCAAACGGGTCTTGAACTTTGATTCCCAAGCTTGTGTATCACATGTTGTCTTGTCTACTGGAGTGTCAGAGTGAGGAAGATGCACAAACTCTTGAGGATGTGACTATCATTTTTATTTATCTTGCTTTTCAACAACCCTCAACATGGGTCAGACATACAAACATATATTTCAAACTTTGTGGAGGAGCAGGTTGAGGTTTTACGGAGTCAAGATTAGAGACAGGCTCACAGTTCTGTGGGTCGTTTAAAGCTGTCAAAGAACTCAGGTACAAAAGAACCTTAGCGAAACACCCATGATGGTTCATGAACCATCGAAATCGCGTGACCAGCGCTCTGAATCATGTTTCAGAGCAGTGTTTCAAAGCGCATATGCTCTTCCGGCTCCTCCGGCTCCTCCGGCTCCTCCGGCTCCTCCGGCTCCTCCGGCTCCTCCGGCTCCTCCGGCTCCTCCGGCTCCTGCTTTGCCGTCTTTGTTCTTGAACTTTACACTGGAATTGTGCGAAGTACAATTGAGAACTGAAATCTGCACTCCACATTTTGTTATGTTACAGCCTTATTCGAAAACAGATTCAATTCATTATTTTCCCCCAAATTCTACAAACAGTATCCCATAATGACATGTGAAAGAAGGTTGTTTGAATTTTTTATTTTGATTTTTTTCAGAACTTGAGTATTCACAGCCTTTGCTCAATACTTTATTGAAGCACCTTTGGCACTAATTATAGCCTCAAATATTTTTGGAATATAATGCCACATGCTTGCTACACCTATTTATGTGCATAGCATATTTATTTCATAGCATTAAAACCTTTTACTACGAAGCCTAATTTTACAGTGTAACCAAAAATATATATTAGTATGTGAAACCCTGTAATTAAATATATTGCTGGAGCGAGACAACAACAAAGGGAACAAACAAAAACTGTGCTACAACAAAGGAACATAGGAACTATGCAGTAGCCTACTTAAAAACAAAGGATGCCCAGAGGCAAAACATAAAACCACATACATAAACCTTTCAGCTGATGAAATGGGGTTTTTTTCAGTCATCAATACACGCGTGTGTGTGTGTGTGTGTGTAAAGGTAACATGGATATAAAATATGTATCGCCTGCTAACATTGTAAACCAGCACAAATCACATTATGAACTGTATTCTTTATGAGGTTGTAACTGGAAATAGCTATGTAAATAAATATTTATATAATCCACTTGCAGACGCGCAGACAGTTCGGGTGGAAGTCCAGTCCCTTGTTCTAACTCTCGCCACACAACTTACTTTATCATCACGTTGCACCAGATGCTTTGTGTCTTGCTCAAGGACTCCCCAACCTAAACCCATCATCTGACCCTGGTATTTCGGCTAGGTGTTTGACCTCTTATGCCATTGTATACATAATTAGCTTAATTAATGATAAACAAAGTAATTAAGGAATTTTGATCCTCGTGAAATTGGGAAAGTAAACTTGTTGGCTTGGTTGCTTTCACAAAGCCATTATTAGCTCAAGGCTTATCCGTTTCTCTGCAAATCCCAGCAAGTTCAATTATGTTATGTTCCAAATATAAAAATATGTGAAGGCAGATACGGATATGCCTCAATTGGAACAGAACTTCCAAATGAGTTTTCATTTCAAATGCCCCAAATCTACGCTATTACGGCAACTGAACTCAAACTTGCTTTTACAATGTGGACTTTAACTATATTATTATACCCCGCCTTGAGAGTATATCTGCTGTTTTATGTAATTGTTGATAGACTAAGCGCCACCTCTGGGTCCTGCACTAAACTTGCGTGCCGTGTCAGCAGGTGAGGGCTTTTGTGAATTGAGGCTGCACTCCCATAAATGAATCCACATGTGCATTTGACACTGCAGAGAACCAAGATGAATGGCATTCTAAGACTTCTCACTAACAAGCCTCAGTCTGTATCCGGGCATTAATACATTTCATAAGTCTTCCTGCTGAAGCCTATTAGCGGCATTAGCTTAACTCACTTCTGCTGCTGTGTAGTCTGATTGTGCTGTCTGTAGCGAGGAGGGAGAGCATTGGTCAGGAGCTGATAATGAGTCCATGGAGCTGTGGTCTTCTCCCTCCCCTCTCTGGACGCCCTCCCCTGGGTTCTTTATGGATACTGTTCTGGAATCACTGCAGTAACACTTAGCTTTGACCTGGGGGGACAGCACAGTTTAGAGGAACAGAAAACCTGAAGAGCGTGTTAAAATCAGATGAAAATGTGACTTGTGTATTGTATTCTTGTCACATAATGGTCTCTAAAACATCTATGGGTGTCTCTTCATAGTAACACTGGATAAACCATTGGTCCTGGATCTCTTGCTCAGTTTTTTCCCCGTTCCTTTAAGTGTCCTAGCTGTGTGAAACGATTGCAATAGATTGCCTGCCCTCAGATCTCTGAAGTAATCCTTGGTCTCGAGTCTTCAGTCTCTCCTGAGTCTGTCCCTGTGGGCTTTGGAGTTTCACTCTCCTGGCTCGCCTTCCACGATCATGTTTTGGCAGAAACAAGTTGCAAAGAAAGGGATTACAGTTACTAGCCTTGATTTAATTACCTATTCTTGGCCAAAAATGTGTGTTAACAATATAAATATAGTAAAGAAAATAAACTGGTAGCGTGAGACATCATCTTTGGCTGATAGCTGTAGATCAGTGGTTAACCAAAACAACTTGGTTTACTGTTTATGTTGCCTCAGCTGCTGTTTATTTACAATGAAGTTAAATAACTAGAGGATTGATTGCTTGCTTTCTACAAGTTCGTTGACCCTGCTTTCAAAGTAAATTATCATAGTCAGTGATCAAATTACTTTTGAGTAAGTATTAAGAGTCATAAATAGATCACTTTTAGCAGTATCAGTGGTTGTTATTCTGCTAATTTATAAATTATTTTATTTAAGTAATCTGACCAACACAGTCCACTACTTATTACATGTACACTAGCCAACACACTAATTAGTTATCATCTTCATCATTCATGTTGATATTGACTTTGAAAACATGGCCCCTTCAGTAAGTGCCCCCTGCTGAACAAGCAGTGGTCAGTCACTTGGTCAATCAGTGTCACGTCAAATTGTGATGTTTGAAATGGTAAAGGTCATTCTCATTCATCAGTCAGATCCCACCTTTATGAAGATGTGTCACTGTTCCTGCGACAGACCTATGCCGCTGACTTTGTGATTTTTCACCTCTAAAAGGACAGTTCTCGTGCTTCTATGCAAGACGGGCCTTTGTGTGAGGCGTTTCCCCTTCCATCATCAAAAACAAGTGTAACCAGGTGGTTTCTGTGACATATCAGGCAGAAGTGCACGCCACAGCAGCGTTCATTTCGGGGCTGTGTGCTCACAGTGTTGCAGGACGAGGCCAAGAACCTTTCCTTTGCGGCGTGATGTGTTCATATTATCTGGGTTGAGGGCTGTGGAGGTTTGTATGTCAACAGCTCTTTATTAGCAAGATTAGCTATAATGTTTAGCGCTAATGTTAAAGCTGGGGTACCTGACCCGATGCTGTGCTTTCACCCAAAGACTATGTTTTACTCTTTTTTCTTTACACCCCTGAACGTGTCTTAGCCCTCCATTTGCACCTATTCATCTTTTTTACCTGAATGCAGACTGAGGGGTCTGACCAGTTTACAGGAGAAACTAGACAACAATTGAATTAAGAACGTACTCGGATCTGCCTTTGCATGTAAACATAGTAAACATTACAACTGAGAATCAACTGCCTGTCCTACTATGTCCATCTACAATGTTCCCTCAACTGATCCATAAAAGGAGGTGCGTATACACCTTTAGTAGTTTTGCATCGGGCATTGCAGCAACTTAAAGTGACACCGCTTAAGATTCCCGGTCTTGCGCCTCTAGAGGCCACAAGTGCCAATGCACTGTGGCCAAACGTAAATAATCTTTCGATCATTGTTTCAATATTTTAGTTGACCTGTGGCTACTGGTGGAAGTTCACGAGGAAAGAAAAAGGAGATTTACAAAAAAAATTGTGTTGAGAAAATATCAGGTACAATCAATTTTTATGTTATTTATCTTCAACATCATTATTTAGCATTTTACTATTTAGTTTGTCTTGTCACAGTTGCTCGTAGAGAGTTGTTGTACATTATGTCAGGGCTTGTTGTAATAGTAATCAATAAACTAAGAATGCCTAATAAGTGTATAATTACATGAGCATAGTGGGCAATAGCAGTCATAGTCAAAATCAGTCTTCGTTTTGCAATCACAAGTTTAGCTTCTAAATTGTTATAAAGTTAGATGATATCCAGTACTTGCAGGAGGCCCATAAGTCAGTAAATTGTTTGTGAGTTTTCATTTTTATTTGTTTATATTATGTTATTTCTATTTTCAGCCATCATTCTCATCTTCATTGTCTGAAGAGTCACCTCCAGCAAGAGGGAGAGGCAGGGGAAGAGAGGAGAGGGGGGAAGGTGCGGGGGCATGGGAGGTGTGAACTCCTGAGACTGCCCTCGGAGAGTGCCACACATGGACTAGATGCAGGAGTTTTGCTGCGTGGAACAGCATTTTTCCAGTTGATGACGTGCCAGGACCTGGAGAAGAACAGTGCGAAAACCGGAATACAGTTTGTAGACATTCCAAGCTGCTGTGTTTGGAGAATAACGGTAACTTATCCAGACCCGATGGGACAGTACACAGGTTTCCAAGTGAGACGCCTTCTTTGACTCCACTGAATGAAGTCTTATTAGGCCCGAGCCCCAACAGGGCGTAGGGCCTATTGGTTCTGCAACGCGGCCGAAGGCAGCGCGCATGTTTGGTACCCCGTCGCCCGTGGCGATTGCCGTGGCGATCACCTAGTCGCCCCTGGCAATAACCAGTGAAAAGCCGATGCCGGAGGCATCGGTCATGCATACTTACTCCTGCAATAGGACAAAAATAGTCAACAATGAGTGCGTGGGCGAAGCCCACGCACTCATTGTTGACAACCGCAGCGCGAAGCGCTGCATCCCAATGTCGCCCCTGGCACAACCACAGTAAACGCCGATGCCGGAGGCATCGGTCATGCATACTTACTCCTGCAATAGCACCAAAATAGTCAACAATGAGTGCATGGGCGAAGCCCATGCACTCATTGTTGACAACCGCAGCGCGAAGCGCTGCATCCCAATGTCGTCCCTGGCACAACCAGGGTAAACGCCGATGCCGGAGGCATCGGTCATGCATACTTACTCTTGCTATGACACAAATAGTCAACAATGAGTGCGTGGGCGAAGCCCACGCACTCATTGTTGACAACCGCAGCGCGAAGCGCTGCATTCCTCCAAAAAACACTCCCAACACTCCCGGCATCCTGCTGTACCTCAGAGCCCATGCCGCAGGCATGCCCATACTTATAACTGCTCAAATGAATGGAAGTCTATGGGGAGTGGGTGGGGAAGCCCGGCGGGATGGCGACTGACGAGCGCGTAAGCGCTCGTAATGATGATTCCACCTCACGGTGGCGTGGGGAAGGCTCGGAGCTTTCAAATGATGTATAATATGTTGTTCCAGTGGCAACGGATATATTGTTTTTGCTCGAAATATTATTATTTTTTTTTTTAGGCCCGAGCCCCAACAGGGCGTAGGGCCTATTGCTTCTGCAACGCGGCCGAAGGCCGCGTTGCAACTGTTCGACCAAACATGCGCGCGCAGCGCGCATGTTTGGTACCCCGTCGCCCGTGGCGATTGCCGTGGCGATCACCTAGTCGCCCCTGGCAATAACCAGTGAAAAGCCGATGCCGGAGGCATCGGTCATGCATACTTACTCCTGCAATAGGACAAAAATAGTCAACAATGAGTGCGTGGGCGAAGCCCACGCACTCATTGTTGACAACCGCAGCGCGAAGCGCTGCATCCCAATGTCACCCCTGGCACAACCACTGTAAACGCCGATGCCGGAGGCATCGGTCATGCATACTTACTCCTGCTATGACCAAAATAGTCAACAATGAGTGCATGGGCGCAGCCCATGCACTCATTGTTGACAACCGCAGCGCGAAGCGCTGCATCCCAATGTCGCCCCTGGCACAACCAGGGTCAACGCCGATGCCGGAGGCATCGGTCATGCATACTTACTCTTGCTATGACACAAATAGTCAACAATGAGTGCGTGGGCGAAGCCCCACGCACTCATTGTTGACAACCGCAGCGCGAAGCGCTGCATTCCTCCAAAAACACTCCCAACACTCCCGGCATCCTGCTGTACCTCAGAGCCCATGCCGCAGGCATGCCCATACTTATAACTGCTCAAATGAATGGAAGTCTATGGGGAGTGGGGTGGGACGCCCGGCGGGATGGCGACTGACGAGCGCGTAAGCGCTCGTAATGATGATTCCACCTCACGGTGGCGTGGGGAAGGCTCGGAGCTTTCAAATGATGTATAATATGTTGTTGCAGTGGCAACGGATATATTGTTTTTGCTCGAAATATTATTATTTTTTTTTTTTTTAGGCCCGAGCCCCAACAGGGCGTAGGGCCTATTGCTTCTGCAACGCGGCCGAAGGCCGCGTTGCAACTGTCCGACCAAACATGCGCGCGCAGCGCGCATGTTTGGTACCCCGTCGCCCGTGGCGATTGCCGTGGCGATCACCTAGTCGCCCCTGGCAATAACCAGTGAAAAGCCGATGCCGGAGGCATCGGTCATGCATACTTACTCCTGCAATAGGACAAAAATAGTCAACAATGAGTGCGTGGGCGAAGCCCACGCACTCATTGTTGACAACCGCAGCGCGAAGCGCTGCATCCCAATGTCACCCCTGGCACAACCACAGTAAACGCCGATGCCGGAGGCATCGGTCATGCATACTTACTCCTGCAATAGCACCAAAATAGTCAACAATGAGTGCATGGGCGAAGCCCATGCACTCATTGTTGACAACCGCAGCGCGAAGCGCTGCATCCCAATGTCGTCCCTGGCACAACCAGGGTCAACGCCGATGCCGGAGGCATCGGTCATGCATACTTACTCTTGCTATGACACAAATAGTCAACAATGAGTGCGTGGGCGAAGCCCACGCACTCATTGTTGACAACCGCAGCGCGAAGCGCTGCATTCCTCCAAAACCACTCACAACACTCCCGGCATCGTGCTGTACTTCAGAGCCAATGCCGCAGGCATGCCCATACTTATAACTGCTCAAATGAATGGGAGTCTATGGGGAGTGGGTGGGGACGCCCGGCGGGGATGGCGACTGACGAGCGCGTAAGCGCTCGTAATGATGATTCCACCTCACGGTGGCGTGGGGAAGGCTCAGAGCTTTCAAATGATGTATAATATGTTGTTGCAGTGGCAACGGATATATTGTTTTTGCTCGAAATATTATTATTTTTATTATTTTTATTTTTATTTTTTTTTTTGTTCTACGAACTTTTTTCTGCTCTTTGAGCTCAAATGTGACCCCCTGAACATGCTCAAAAAACTCACCAAACTTTGCCCAAAAGTCAGATCTGGCGAAAAATTTTGTTTTTTGGCGTCCATTTTTTTTTGGGTCTAAAATGGCGCGACAGCGCCACCACAAGAGGTCAAACTACACTGCGCCATGGGAGACCTCAACTTTGTCGTAGAGCTACGAAATTCGGCACACGCATTCCTCTCGTGATGACAAACAAACAGTTATCGTGGCCACGCCCCCTGACAAACCATATGGCCGCCATCTTGTTTTGAACATGACAACCGCTATTTCGCTCATATCGAACTTTAACGAACTCCTCCTAGGGCGTTTCACCCAGTGGCTTCAAAATTGGTGTACATCCTCTAGACAAGTGGGGCATCTAAAGTTATCCAAATCTTTTGGATAACTTTTACCGTCTACGTGCGGCGCAGCCACAAAGAATGCCACCGCATTTTGACATTTAGCCAATTTTTAACATTGCTCCCATTTGCGCTCAAAACGGGCCCGATGTGGACCAAATTTCAATCAGTTGTTAAACTTTCACGCTTGGACGTGGTAATTGTGAAATAATCGAAATCGACGCTATAGCGCCCCCTACAGAGTGAGAATGCCATTTTCATTGACTTTAACGAACTCCTCCTAGGGCATTTCACCCAGTGGCTTCAAAATTGGTATACATCCTCTAGACAAGTGGGGCATCTAAAGTTATCCAAATTTTTTGGATAACTTTTACGGTCTTCGTGCGGCGCAGCACCAAAGTTGGACAACGCATTTTGAAGTTGAGAAAATTGGAAAATTGCTCCCATTTGCGCAAAAAGGGCCCGATGTGGACCAAATTTGAATCAGTTGTTAAACTTTCAAGCTTGAACCTGTTCATCGTGAAAAAATTTCAATCGGCCCAATAGCGCCTCCTACAGAGTGACATTTAAATTAACATGGAGAGAAAAAATTTAGTTTTACCAAAATTTTCCAAATTTGGACCCAAAATTCTATTTTGGCGTCCCGGTCAAAAAAAGCCAATCAGACTTATGCCATATTTTTTACGGTTTAGCCGTAGCGATGACAGAAACATCCCATGTTATCCTAATGGGAAAATCGCCCAATTGCCACATTTTTACACTTCACACTTTAACGAACTCCTCCTTGGGCGATGGCCCGATCAACGCTCAAATTAGGGGAATATCATCTTCAGGAGTGGGTTATCAAAAGTTATCCAAATTGTTATTATTACATTTCACGGTGTCTCTACGGCAGCGCTGCAAATTTGTCCCACAAATCGCACCATTTCACCATTTACAAAATGGCTCCCATTTGGTCTTTAGCGTGGCCCTCTACACCATCATAGTTTTACCAAATGACATGAAATTCTGCACAACACTCTATTTTGCCATAACGATCAAAAAAGTCCGGGGGGCCAAAGTCATATTTTGTAAAGTGTCGCCGTAGCGATGACTGCAACCTCCCATGTTGTCCCAATGGGTCCAGTGCCAGATCTCTCAAATGACCAAATGACCAAGATTTTTTCACTTGACACTTTAACAAACTCCTCCTCAGGCGTTGGCCCGACCAAGCTTAAAATTGGTGGACATCTTCTTCAGGGGCGGGGCATCAAAAGTTATCCACGTTTTACCGACAACAGCTACGGTGTCTGTGCGGTGAAGCGGCAAAGTCGACTGGCAATTGTGTTCATTTACGCTTCATGTGTCGCCTGTCTGTTTTGCTTTTTTGGACAAAACTCAATACACCAACGGGCCCAAATAATGCAGGGAGCGGAGTGCGAAGCCCGGCGGCGCGCGAGGGCCGTTGGATGCCGCTTGCGGCTTTAATTATTTTATTATTTTTTTTTTTTTTGTTCTACGAACTTTTTTCTGCTCTTTGAGCTCAAATTGGACCCCCTGAACATGCTCAAAAACTCACCAAACTTTGCCCAAAAGTCAGATCTGGCGAAAAATTTTGTTTTTTGGCGTCCATTTTTTTTTTTTCTAAAATGGCGCGACAGCGCCACCACAAGAGGTCAAACTACACTGCGCCATGGGAGACGTCAACTTTGTCGTAGAGCAACGAAATTCGGGTCACGCATTCCTCTCGTGATGACAAACAAACAGTTATCGTGGCCACGCCCCCTGACTAACCATATGGCCGCCATCTTGTTTTGAACATGACAACCGCTATTTCGCTCATATCGAACTTTAACGAACTCCTCCTAGGGCGTTTCACCCAGTGGCTTCAAAATCGGTGTACATCCTCTAGACAAGTGGGGCATCTAAAGTTATCCAAATCTTTTGGATAACTTTTACCGTCTCTACGTGCGGCGCAGCCGCAAAGTATGGCCACCGCATTTTGGAACATTTAGCCAATTTTTTAACATTGCTCCCATTTGCTCAAAACGGGCCCGATGTGGACCAAATTTGAATCAGTTGTTAAACTTTCACGCTTGGACGTGGTAATTGTGTGAAATAATCGAAATCGACGCGATAGCGCCCCCTACAGACTGAGAATGCCATTTTCATGACTTTAACGAACTCCTCCTAGGGCATTTCACCCAGTGGCTTCAAAATTGGTATACATCCTCTAGACAAGTGGGGCATCTAAAGTTATCCAAATTTTTTGGATAACTTTTACGGTCTACGCGCGGCGCAGCCGCAAAGTTGGACAACGCATTTTGAAGTTGAGAAAATTGGAAAATTGCTCCCATTTGCGCAAAAAGGGCCCGATGTGGACCAAATTTGAATCAGTTGTTAAACTTTCAAGCTTGAACCTGTTAATCGTGAAAAAATTAAATCGCCCCAATAGCGCGCCCCCTACAGAGTGACATTTAAATTAACATGGAGAGAAAAAAATTTAGTTTTACGAAAATGTTCCAGATTTGGCCCAAAATTCTATTTTGGCGTCCCGGTCAAAAAAGCCAATCAGACTTATGCCATATTTTTTACCGTTTAGCCGTAGCGATGACAGAAACATCCCATGTTATCCTAATGGGAAAATCGCCAAATTGCCACATTTTTACGCTTCACACTTTAACGAACTCCTCCTTGGGCGATGGCCCGATCAAGCTCAAATTTGGGGAATATCATCTTCAGGAGTGGGTTATCAAAAGTTATCCAAATTGTTATTATACCATTTACGGTGTCTCTACGGCAGCGCTGCAAATTTGTCCCACAAATCGCACCATTTCACCATTTACAAAATGGCTCCCATTTGGTCTTTAGCGTGGCCTCTACACCATATAGTTTTACCAAATGACATGAAATTCTGCACAACACTCTATTTTGCCATAACGATCAAAAAAGTCCGGGGGGCCAAAGTCATATTTTGTAAAGTGTCGCCGTAGCGATGACTGCAACCTCCCATGTTGTCCCAATGGGTCCAGTGCCAGATCTCNAGCCCGGCGGCATACAAGTTTTTCTGCTGCTTTCAGCTCGAATTGGACCCCCTGAACATGCTCAACTCACAAACTTTGCCCAAAATTCGATTGGTGAAAAAAAAAAAAAAATCTTTTTTTTGCATTAAAAAATGGGCAACAGCCCACCTACAAAAGTCAAAATACATTGCGGCCTATGGGAGATCCCTGAAGACAAGTTTGTCCGTAGAGCCACGAAATTCGGCACGCACATTCCTCTCGTGATTACAAACAAAAAATATCATTGTGGCCACGCCCCTTCACTAACCATATAGCCGTTATCTTGATTTTGAACGTCAAAAACACTGAGTCAGCATTTTTATACTTTAACTTTTACGAATCCTCCTCAGGCGTTTGCCCGACCAAGCTTAAATTTGGGGACATGTTCTTAAGGGGCGGGGCATCAAAGTTATCCAGTTTTACCGACAACAGCTACGGTGTCTGTGCGGTGAATCGGCAAAGTCGACTGGCAATTGTGTTCATTACGCTTCATGTGTGCGTCTGTTTTGCTTTTTGGACAAACGCTCAATGCACCAACGGGCCAAATAATGCAGGGAGCGGAGTGCGAAGCCCGGCGGCGCGCGAGGGCCGTTGGATGCCGCTTGCGCTTTAATTAGGCCCGAGCCCCAACAGGGCGTAGGGCCTATTGCTTCTGCAACGCGGCCGAAGGCCGCGTTGCAACTGTCCGACCAAACATGCGCGCGCAGCGCGCATGTTTGGTACCCCGTCGCCCGTGGCGATTGCCGTGGCGATCACCTAGTCGCCCCTGGCAATAACCAGTGAAAAGCCGATGCCGGAGGCATCGGTCATGCATACTTACTCCTGCAATAGGACAAAAATAGTCAACAATGAGTGCGTGGGCGAAGCCCACGCACTCATTGTTGACAACCGCAGCGCGAAGCGCTGCATCCCAATGTCGCCCCTGGCACAACCACAGTAAACGCCGATGCCGGAGGCATCGGTCATGCATACTTACTCCTGCAATAGCACCAAAATAGTCAACAATGAGTGCATGGGCGAAGCCCATGCACTCATTGTTGACAACCGCAGCGCGAAGCGCTGCATCCCAATGTCACCCCTGGCACAACCAGGGTAAACGCCGATGCCGGAGGCATCGTCATGCATACTTACTCTTGCTATGACACAAATAGTCAACAATGAGTGCGTGGGCGAAGCCACGCACTCATTGTTGACAACCGCAGCGCGAAGCGCTGCATTCCTCCAAAACCACTCCCAACACTCCCGGCATCCTGCTGTACTCAGAGCCCATGCCGCAGGCATGCCCATACTTATAACTGCTCAAATGAATGGAAGTCTATGGGGAGGGTGGGGAAGGCCCGGCGGGATGGCGACTGACGAGCGCGTAAGCGCTCGTAATGATGATTCCACCTCACGGTGGCGTGGGGAAGGCTCAGAGCTTTCAAATGATGTATAATATGTTGTTGCAGTGGCAACGGATATATTGTTTTTGCTCGAAATATTATTATTTTTATTATTATTATTTTTTTTTTTGTTCTACGAACTTTTTTTCTGCTCTTTGAGCTCAAATTGGACCCCCTGAACATGCTCAAAAACTCACCAAACTTTGCCCCAAAAGTCAGATCTGGCGAAAAAATTTTGTTTTTTTGCCGCGCCATTTTTTTTTGGGGTCTAAAATGGCGCGACAGCGCCACCACAAGAGGTCAAACTACACTGCGCCATGGGAGACGTCAACTTTGTCGTAGAGCTACGAAATTCGGGTCACGCATTCCTCTCGTGATGACAAACAAACAGTTATCGTGGCCACGCCCCTGACTAACCATATGGCCGCCATCTTGTTTTGAACATGACAACCGCTATTTCGCTCATATCGAACTTTAACGAACTCCTCCTAGGGCGTTTCACCCAGTGGCTTCAAAATCGGTGTACATCTCTAGACAAGTGGGGCATCTAAAGTTATCCAAATCTTTTGGATAACTTTTACCGTCTTACGTGCGGCGCAGCCGCAAAGAATGCCACCGCATTTTGGAATTTAGCAATTTTTAACATTGCTCCCATTTGCTCAAAACGGGCCCGATGTGGACCAAATTTGAATCAGTTGTTAAACTTTCACGCTTGGACGTGGTAATTGTGAAATAATCGAAATCGACGCGATAGCGCCCCCTACAGACTGAGAATGCCATTTTCATTGACTTTAACGAACTCCTCCTAGGGCATTTCACCCAGTGGCTTCAAAATTGGTATACATCCTCTAGACAAGTGGGGCATCTAAAGTTATCCAAATTTTTTGGATAACTTTTACGGTCTACGCGCGGCGCGGCCGCAAAGTTGGACAACGCATTTTGAAGTTGAGAAAATTGGAAAATTGCTCCCATTTGCGCAAAAAGGGCCCGATGTGGACCAAATTTGAATCAGTTGTTAAACTTTCAAGCTTGAACCTGTTAAATCGTGAAAAATTTTAAATCGGCCCAATAGCGCCTCCTACAGAGTGACATTTAAATTAACATGGAGAGAAAAAATTTAGTTTTACGAAAATTTTCCAGATTTGGCCCAAAATTCTATTTTGGCGTCCCGGTCAAAAAAGCCAATCAGACTTATGCCATATTTTTTACGGTTTAGCCGTAGCGATGACAGAAACATCCCATGTTATCCTAATGGGAAAATCGCCAAATTGCCACATTTTTACGCTTCACACTTTAACGAACTCCTCCTCGGGCGATGGCCCGATCAAGCTCAAATTTGGGGAATATCATCTTCAGGAGTGGGTTATCAAAAGTTATCCAAATTGTTATTATACCATTTACGGTGTCTCTACGGCAGCGCTGCAAATTTGTCCCACAAATCGCACCATTTCACCATTTACAAAATGGCTCCCATTTGGTCTTTAGCGTGGCCTCTACACCTCATAGTTTTACCAAATGACATGAAATTCTGCACAATCACTCTATTTTGGCATAACGATCAAAAAAGTCCGGGGGGCCAAAGTCATATTTTGTACAGTGTCGCCGTAGCGATGACTGCAACCTCCCATGTTGTCCCAATGGGTCCAGTGCCAGATCTCTCAAATGACCAAGATTTTTCACTTGACACTTTAACAAACTCCTCCTTGGGCGTGGCTCGACCAACTTAAAATTTGGTGGACATCTTCTTAAGGGGCGGGGCATCCAAAGTTATCCAACGTTTTATGGACAAGAGCTACGGTGTCTGTGCGGTGAAGCGGCAAAGTCGACTGCCAATCGTGTTCATTTGCGCTTAATGTGTCGGCGTCTGTTTTGGCTTTTTTGGACAAAACTCATACACCAACGGGCCGAATAAGAAAAGGACAAAATAAAATGCAGGGAGCGGAGTGCGAGCCCGGCGGCGCGCGAGGGCCGTTGGATGCCGCTTGCGGCTTTAATTAAACTTGTTTTTTGAATTGCATACAAGTTTTTCTGCTCTTTGACCTCAAATTTGACCCCCTGAACATGCTCAAAAACTCACCAAACTTTGCCCAAAATTCAGGATCGGTGAAAAATTTTGTTTTTTAGGGGCCATTTTTTTTGTGCATTGAAAAAATGCCGCAACAGCACCACCTACAAAAGTCAAAATACATTGCGCTATGGGAGATGCCCTCAACACAAGTTTGTCGTAGAGCCACGAAATTCGCCACGCACATTCCTCTCATGATTACAAACAAAAAATATTATTGTGGCCACGCCCCTTTACCAACCATATAGCCGTTATCTTGATTTGCAAGTCAAAAACACACTGATTGAGCAGTTTTTTTATCACTTTCTACTTTTACGAACTCCTCCTCAGGCGTTTGCCGACCAAGCTTAAATTTGGTGGACATGTTCTTAAGGATCGGGGCATCAAAAGTTATCCACGTTTTACCGACAACTATTACGGTGGTGTGTGTGCGGTGAAGCGGCAAAGTCGACTGGCAATTGTGTTCATTTACGCTTAATGTGTCGCCGTCTGTTTTGATTTTTGGACAATGCTCAATACACCAACGGGCCCAAATAAGGCAGGGAGCGGAGTGCGAAGCCCGGCGGCGCGCGAGGGCCGTTGGATGCCGCTTGCGGCTTTAATTTTTATTATTTTTATTTTTTTTTTGTTCTACGAAACTTTTTTTCTGCTCTTTGAGCTCAAATTTGACCCCCTGAACATGCTCAAAAACTCACCAAACTTTGCCCAAAAGTCAGATCTGGCGAAAAATTTTGTTTTTTGGCGGCCATTTTTTTTTTTTCTAAAATGGCGCGACAGCGCCACCACAAGAGGTCAAACTACACTGCGCCATGGGAGACCGTCAACTTTGTCGTAGAGCTACGAAATTCGGGTCACGCATTCCTCTCGTGATGACAAACAAACAGTTATCGTGGCCACGCCCCCTGACTAACCATATGGCCGCCATCTTGTTTTGAACATGACAACCGCTATTTCGCTCATATCGAACTTTAACGAACTCCTCCTAGGGCGTTTCACCCAGTGGCTTCAAAATGGGTGTACATCCTCTAGACAAGTGGGGCATCTAAAGTTATCCAAATCTTTTTGGATAACTTTTACGGTCTTCGTGCGGCGCAGCCGCAAAGTTGGACTACGCATTTGGAAATTTAGCACATTTTTAACATTGCTCCCATTTGCTCAAAACGGGCCCGATGTGGACCAAATTTGAATCAGTTGTTAAACTTTCACGCTTGGACGTGGTAATTGTGAAATAATCGAAATCGACGCGATAGCGCCCCCTACAGAGTGAGAATGCCATTTTCATTGACTTTAACGAACTCCTCCTAGGGCATTTCACCCAGTGGCTTCAAAATTGGTATACATCCTCTAGACAAGTGGGGCATCTAAAGTTATCCAAATTTTTTGGATAACTTTTACGGTCTACGCGCGGCGCAGCCGCAAAGTTGGACAACGCATTTTGAAGTTGAGAAAATTTGGAAAATTGCTCCCGTTTGCGCAAAATTGGCCCGATGTGGACCAAATTTGAATCAGTTGTTAAACTTTCAAGCTTCAACCTGTTAATCGTGAAAAAAATTGAAATCACGGCCCAATAGCGCCCCCTACAGAGTGACATTTAAATTAACATGGAGAGAAAAAAATTTAGTTTTACGAAAATGTTCCAGATTTGGCCCAAAATTCCTATTTTGGCGTCCCGGTCAAAAAAGCCAATCAGACTTATGCCATATTTTTTACGGTTTAGCCGTAGCGATGACAGAAACATCCCATGTTATCCTAATGGGAAAATCGCCAAATTGCCACATTTTTCACACTTCACACTTTAACGAACTCCTCCTCCGGCGATGGCCCGATCAAGCTCAAATTTGGGGAATATCATCTTCAGGAGTGGGTTATAAAAAGTTATCCAAATTGTTATTATACCATTTACGGTGTCTCTACGGCAGCGCTGCAAATTTGTCCCACAAATCTAAACATTTTACCATTTACAAAAATGCTCCCATTTGGTCTTTAGCTTTAGAGTGCTCTCTACACCTCATAGTTTTTACCAAATGACATGAAATTTGCACAAAACTCTATTTTGGCATAACGATCAAAAAAGTCCGGGGGGCCAAAGTCATATTTTGTACAGTGTCGCCGTAGCGATGACTGCAACCTCCCATGTTGTCCCAATGGGTCCATTGCCAAATCTCTAAAATGACCCCAATTTTTTACTTGACACTTTAACGAAACTCCTCCTTGGGCGTCGGCCCTCAACCAACTTTAAATTTGGTGACAATCATCTACAGGAGTGGGGCATCAAAAGTTATCCAAGTTTTATGGACAAGAGCTACGGTGTCTGAACGGTGAAGCTGCAAAGTCGACTGGCAATCGTGTTCATTTGCACTGGTTATGCAAAGCATTGGCCTTGTCCAATGTGTCAATGTCTGTTAGTTCTTAGATCACACACACAATGAGGGCGCGTCAGCGCCATTTTTACAAAGTGGGGCGTACAAAGCCCGGTGGGCCGTTGGATGCCGCTTGCAGAAAAAGCTGTGCATGACCTAGTGCTGGTCATGGTATTCTGGAGGAAGTTAAGATAATGGAAAAAGCCCTCGCCCACTGCAACAGATGGGATGCTGCCAACCTTTTTTCTGCCACTGTGGAAATAAGAAATATATCTCACATTACAGAGGAAGTTTAAAATGATTGTGACTAGACAACGTGGACATATTTTTTTTTACTTAGTTTCGTTACTGGTTGAATACAGCCAGTATACTGTCACTCAGATGCAACTCATATTAAAAATCCCAAAATATTTGACCAAATATGACTCAGTCATAAATCTGTTTAAGATGAATGTCATTGTCTGAATTTCCATTAAATGAGTTGTGCACTTTGTGGTGTCAAGTTCACATTTTAACTCCTGTAATTGCTCACAGCCTTGTTCATTTTGTAAAAAGAACACAGAAAAGTGGATAGGTTACACTTGCCTAAATTAACAGTCGAATTTATTCAATCGTTTCACCAATAAAAGTCAATACCTGTAGTTTGAAACTGTTTAAAAGTCAGAAACATTAATAGCCCCTCCCTTTTGGATGCATATTTACTGCAAATAGAGCACTTACCAAAGTAATGACAAACTCAAAAACCTATTGTTCATTCAGCTCACTTGTGCCTCACTCACAATGGTTTCATTTTTTTTTTCCTTGAGCACCTTTCTGTGGGAACTTCCGACTTATCTTAAGGTGGGCAAAATGCTGACCAACTAAAAAATTGTTTCTGTATACCTTTTTTCCACCAGCATTTTTGGCATTTTTACTTTTAAGTTTGTTGATATACTGACTTTGCTTTAGGAAAATAGGCTACTGTAGCATTCTGTTTACCGTCCAAAAAAAAAGAAAATGTTTTTTTTTCCCCCGGCAAGGTGACCAGGAAAAGGTCACTTCATTATTATCCAGACCAGTGCAGTTGTCTTGCATCTTCTGCATTAGAAACTAAACAGTTCATTGGGTTTGTGGCTCAGGGGAAAACTAAAATAGGCCTTCAATGTTGTGTTTTGCTTGAGAAATTTCTAGTAATTTGTGCACACACATGTAGGTGGCAAGTGCAGAGTAGAACAGCAGGTAGTTCGATTAGACAGAGGAAAATACTCAATACCTCATTTCAATGTACTGTATAAAAGTGGACTGACTTCAATGTATGATCAGGATGACTGAGGATTTCACATTGTCACTTCACCTTGTGTAGTTAACTGGTTAACTACTGGATAAAAGGACTGGTTTTAAAATCAGACATTTAGTTCAGCTTTTTTACAGTAGTATGTACACATTTGTAACTGAGTCAGTGAGTCAACTTTGTGTGGAGTTACGCATGCAGTGAAAGAAAAGGAGACAAAGAACTTGATACTGGTCTTTTATTAACTATTTGATGCATAATGGTAATATAAATGACAAATCAATACATTTACACTTTGATAATACATTGTCTGGAAGGTGAAAGGAAAGCAAAACAATGGGCAGTTTCTTAATTTGATTATTAAGTATTCTATGTAGTTATAGTTAATACAGTTGACAGTTGTTGGCTGTAGTACACGGCGAGTCTGGAGGTCTTGTGTGTCCTGAAAAAAGGGGGGAAAAGGGGTGTGGTTATTCAAATGTACAGCAGTAATATTTATCAGCTTTAATAGTTTGAACGATCTGATCTTAGTCTGCCTTCTCCCCCTTGACCTTTGACCTGTCCGGCATGGTTGAACCTGCCAGGGGTGTAGACCCCCGCCGGCGTAGCTCTTGGGATCATTAAAGGACGCAAGCCCATCCACCACGGCAAGGTGTCAGATCACGGATGGGCCCCCTCTAAACCACCCACCCCTCCACCCCCTAAAACCCACCCCACTACAGTTTAGAAGACAGACGTGAGAGAGTGAGTGACACAGACACTCAAATAGGGAGAGAGCAGGGCACACACACACACACACACACACACACAGAGGGGGGGAGAGACACACACACACACACACACACACTTGGGTGAGACACACAGGGGGGGGAGAGCACACACACACACACACACACTTGGGTGGAGAGGACACACACACACACACACACACACTTGGGTGGAGACACACACACACACAGACACACGGGGGACAGACACACACACACACACACACACACGGGGGACGGACACACACACACACACACACACACACGGGGGAGAGACACACACACAGACACACTTGGGTGGAGAGACACACACACAGACACACACTTGGGTGGAGAGACACACACACACACACTTGGGGGACACACAGACACACACACACACACACACACTTGGGGGGACACACACACACACAGACACACGGGGGACGGACACACACACACACACACTTGGGAGGACACACACACAGACACACGGGTGGACGGACACACACACACACACACACACTTGGGTGGAGAGACACACACACACACACACTTGGGGGAGAGACACACACACACACACACACGGTGGACGGACACACACACACACACACACGGGAGAGACACACACACACACACTTGGGGGAGACACACACACACACACACGGGGAGGACACACACACACACACACGGGGGACGGACACACACACACACAGACACACGGGGGGACACACACACACACACACACGGGACACACACACACAGACACAGACACACGGGGGGGACGGACACACACACAGACACAGACACACGGGGACGGACACACACACAGACACAGACACACGGAGAGAGAGCCAAAGAGACACACACATTGAGAGTGAGCGTGAGACAGAGGAGAGAGACAGAGTGAGAGACAGACAGGAACGGAGACATTGAGGCAGAGACACATTTAGGCCGCAAAATTAATTCTCATGATTCATAAGCAAAACCATCTCCAAAATTCATTTAAACACACAAGCCTCACAACAAAGTATGAAACACTGAAATCATCATCTAATGAAAGATATTCACATTATTGGACAATAAAAGCAACATAACAATCTGCAATCATTAAAAGAGAAACTATGTACAGCTATGAACAAAGTGATGAGTTGTGAAAAGCAACAACTGCCCATTTCATTTAAAAATGTGTCCATCATCTAATTGAAGAGCATGGTTCTACACGCCTAAACTCTTGAAAGAGCACACTATCCCTTCATGGTCGCTGAAGTATGTTGGCACCACTACAGAGTCCATGGCATACTCTGTAGATTTCAGATAGAGATGGTCGATTAATGTCCCCCTCTCAGTCGTGGGGGGTTTGACATATTGAACAAAACCTCTTTCGAGCATAAAATTGCAGAGACTTGAAGACTTCAATATGTCGTCATTAAAATCCCCCATCACTGCCACGGTGGCACAATGTGATCCAAGCCAATTCAATAATCGATCTAAATTATACTTAAAGAGAGACATGGGGTACGACGGTGGGCGATAAACCACTGCTACTATAATTTTGGAGCTCTGCAAAATAATTAACTAAGCATTCTAAACTAAAGTCCTGTACTGTGACTTCATAGTTACTGCTTTCTTCACAGTACATGCCAACTCCACCGTGCTGTTGGCCCAGTAAACTAGTCAGCGCCGGATGACTACTGCTCTGGTAGGATAAACTACGGGGACGACTATGGAAGTTATATCCTTCAATGTGACTAGTTTGATAAGAAGAATGTTCAGTTAACCATGTCTCTACCACAGCAATGCAGTTAGGCCGCCAATGCTGCGTGCACGAAGCCAAATCTGACACATGTCGGGCTAAACCATGGACATTCATGAAGAAGAATGTCAGAACATGTGCCTCCACGTGCCAGGGCATACTTTGGACCACGAAGGGAGGCATGCGCTCAAGAGCCGCTCTAATGCCATCGTTACAATAAATGGCCTCTGCTTTAAAGTCTTGAATAATAAGACCCTCTAAACTCCTAACGCGACTAAGGGCCACATACGCCTGACCCGCCGTGAATACTTTCTTAAGAGATACCACGGCTTTATCAACGGTTACACCCTGTACTTTATGTACTGTACACGCCCATGCGAGTTTTAGAGGAAACTGCCGGCGCTTTTCGCCTCTCTTATTGGCTTGTTCCTCCTCTGGTTCTATGCGGGTAGAACCAGTCAGGTCTGCAGGGGTACGTGTTTGCCTCCTTCTCTGCGCGCCTACGCGATCGTCGTCAAATTTAACATAGATTGCTAAAGGAGGCTGCTTTTCCTGTGGATTTTCAACTATGTGTGTAACAAAGCCACATACCCCGTTTACTAGACCGTCAGCTAAATCTACATTTTTACACAACATAACGCGCGCATTTACCCCCAAGATTAAAGTCTCCTCCAAACTGGCTTGTTTGGATTTATGGAGATGTCCTTTCAGTTGTTTTAATTTCCCCGTTCTTTTGTCGTACCCAAAATCTCGCGCACTGATCGTCTTCGTGTCCTCACATACGTCATTTAATATTTTAAAATTATAATTTGACACAAACTCGTTTTTGGTAAAAATGTGCAACACGTCGGGATCTTCGCCAGTTTCAAGACTTTGTAATAAAGCTAGATCGTCATCAAGCATGGGTGTTCCTCTTGAGCGCACTCTTAGTCTGTTTAGCAGCGCCGCAAAAGTGCTATCGCTCTGTCTAACTACTGTCGTTAATGCCGCAATTTTAAATAGATCTGTAAAGAAATTAACGCCTACGTCTTCCTTGTACAGAGGATGACCCATGACTGGTGACAATTGGTAGAAATCCCCAACAACTATGATGGACACGTTTCCAAATGGAGAAAAGTCACCTGATTGTTTTATCTGACGCAACCGACCGTGAATGTAGGTAAAGATCTTTTTGTCGACCATAGATATTTCGTCAATTATTACAATCTGTAGATCGATGTATTTAGCGCGCAGTGTATTGAGCTTTTCCTCCCCCAGCGGCGTGTAGGGGAGGGAAATACTCGTCCCGATACTAAATGTGGAATGGATAGTAGCCGCCTGTAGATTATACGCCGCTATCCCTGTCGGAGCAGTTAATAAAACGCAGACGTTATCAGGACTATGGCACGTAGGAGCCAGTAAACGAGACGCCTCATACTGAATCGCTCTGATCAGGTGACTTTTCCCAGTGCCTGCTCCACCCGTAATAAAAACGTGTAATGGGTCAGGGTCGTTACCAGCAACTTTCTCTAAGCAGAATTGACGTATTTTGTAAAAAATGGACAGCTGTTGCTCGTTCAGAGTTCTCACAAGTGAAAGACCCTCTTTACGACTCATGACATTTGTCTTTTCTACACAACCAACTTGCTCTGGTCTTACAGCTAAGTCTGGAATGGGCTCTTGCTCGTGCTCAGAGGTAACAGCCTGCAACATCTCTCTGTACTCCTCCTTCAACTCCAACCTCTCAACTTCCTGCTCTGGGCAGAGCAAGCCCCACGCATCTTCTAGGACCACATCACCGTCCAACTGCTCCTGCACCTCCTCCAGGTCCTCAGCTGCAAGTTCAAAAGCGACGCCTATTTGTATCGACAATTACTTTAACTGCGTGTAGAGACCCGTCACTCAAACAAACTTCTCCATGTTTATAAAATAGCTCAAAGGTTTCAAACGGAGGCGGCTTAAGGTCGGCCTCAACGCGATACGGCAGGAACAACTGAAGGATACTTTGATGGAATAACTCTGTGTCTTTAGTCTCAGAGAAACGTGCATAACGGACAACCGCGGGTTTTGTCCGTGTTCTTTTAATAATTCGCACCCAAATCGTTTTGCAACATAATTGGATTTTTACATTTGTCGGATGGACTAAGTAAGCGATATTCGGATACGAATGTCGCATTGCACATGTCGTTAAATGTAGCGTTATGTGGTCTTCCTAAGTAACGATCGATGGAGTTTGTCATCCAAATATCGTCCCCCCTCTCTTCATTTATTTCGCCTATGGGTCTGCTCATGCGAATTGATATTATTGCCGGTCGGAATGAATTCCTACTTTACGTGAAAACTCTTTAAGGTGCATCCCCGTTACACGATAGACCGCTTCCTGCGCAGAGACATCACGATTATGAAGATAAACGCTTCCTAATTTTTTTAAATGCCTCTTTCGCACTAAGATTACCTTTGGAAGCTTCTTTTTGCGCACAATTTAAGAGCAAACCCATTTCTCTCTCAGACTTGGATATATATGAAATTATATAAACGACACAAGCCCACGCATCTACAACAAACTGAATGTCCATATTGGCATTCCAACAATTTAATAACTTGTTGTTGTAGTTATTAATCCAGACTTCGTCGAGTTCCCGCTCTAAAACTATGTGTGTGTGTCCGCCTAAAACGCTGTACACTTGTTCAAAAGTGAACTGGGATAACCCCAAGGAAGCAAACAATTCCGGAGCACTGAGACACAGGTTATTCTCATCAAGAGTAGCATTCTTAAGCGCAGTCATGATACGTTCAGCTTCTTCCCTTGTCACAAGTGGGACAGATTCCGGGTCCAGCTGTTTAATAAACGTGCGCGTCGATATCGGACGTGGGAAATTAAACCGGCACACTTTTTTACCCTTCTTACACGTTTTGGAGTGACGTTTGGAATGCTGCTGCACCGAAGTAACTTTTTCCAATAAATTTGGGTCCGAGGGTCGTTTACAGGTGACGTAATGATCCACAAATGTAATGACCTCCTCGTCAGTGTTTACCCCGAGTTTGGGGGCGTGTTCTATCCAGAACAGACAATGGACATGTGGGACTGCCCCTCTGCTGGAATTCTACACGATAGAAATAATCTATGACTTTACCGATGGGCTGAGCTGGTGACATAATTCACTTTACGTAAGAAACGGCGCCAACGGGAGTCAAACATTCGAGCCGCGGTTACAGGGTGACGACGTAGGAGGTCACATCTCTCAGCCCAGTCTAAATCTGCAACCCTCCGGGTACTACCTTCCTGCTTTAAAAGCGTTGTCAAGAGGCTCGTCCACCGGAGATCTGCAGAGCTGAATGAACAAAACCACGTTGGAATACCAAGCTGACGAATGCACGCAAACAGATTTTTTTGTGCCGACTGCCAGAAGGGCGGTGTGCCTCTTATAGGCGTCATAAAACGATAACCGTTATCAAATTGAAGTAAATCCTGTAAAGTTCCTTCACCTGCAGCAGCATTACAACGACCGGAATGACCCTTCCGCAAAGCTATGGACACTTTGGACACAACCTGCTCTACTTCCAACATGTACAACGCCAAAAAGAGAAACTTAAAATTCTCTGCAAACCTGCCATCCACATGCATGAGTCTGTTAACCAAAGTATCGACACAGGGTTAGACGAGTTTTCCGAGGGGTATGGAACGTATTGCGTCCGAAGGGAAACTCCTTTGGAAAGCATTTTGCTTCATTCTCTTTATCCTTTAATAAACTGACTGGGCTGTTACCCTCAGCCGGAGCCAAATTTAAAACCCCCTCAAAATAGTGGTCTAGAGCCTCCTGAGCTATGTCGACAGGCATGAAGAACGTGTCCTGGTACATGCAGTGCCGCTGTCGATCATGCAGAAGCTCGTCATCCAATTCTTCTGCTTGCTCCTGCTCCGCCCGATTAGCCATTAATTCAGTAACGTCCGCTCCCGTATCTATACCTGCGACATTAACGTCCGCTCCCGTATCCATACCTGCGACATTAACGTCCGCTCCCGTATCCATACCTGCGACATTAACGTCCGCTCCCGTATCCATTACTGCGACATAACGTCCGCTCCCGTATCCATAGCTTCCTCTTCTTCCCTGTTAAACTCGTTAACCCACTCCTCATTAAAATCTATGTCTATATAATATCGATTGTGTTCTCTGAGAAACACAATGGCCCTCCGTACGCGCTCTGTATCCACATACTGATACTCGTAATGTCCTTTATACGAAAGTTTGCGCTTAAGTTTTACTGGCAACAAAAACAACCGTCCATATTGCAACGCGGCAAGAGCTTTACCGTCTCTGTAATTCGGGAGGGACGCATGTCGATGGGCCATGCACCCCCCGCTGACCCCCTTTGGCAAGCTAAAACTTGCATGAAATGTATATTGAGCGCCACCAAGTGCTGTTCAACGGTGTTCAAGCACGCAAGTTCAGGTGGGATGTCGTCCAACTGTAAATTGTTGACTGAACTTTCAGGGGGCATTTCACCTTTACGGAGTTTGATGTTGCAAGTGTAGCAGATCCATAAACTACCTCGGCAATCGGAGAGGGGCATGGAGTGGGACAATTAGAGCTGCACGCATGTAAATAAGCCTCCGAGATACAGGCATCTGCGATAGCAGCACATTTAGGTTTAGCCATAAAGTCTTCCTTTTTACAAGGTAAGACCTGGTTTCTAAATAAAAGCTTCAAACACACACAACAAACATATACTGGACCATCTTCAACGTCCTTTAAAAAACTTTCCATGACAGAAGCGAAGTTTGTCAGTTTTAGTTTGGATTGTTGTTTACTTTTTCTATAGGCTGCACGAGTTTTATTTTTGAATTGCTCATTACTACGGTTATTTTTGTTTAACTAGTGCTTTAACTTTTTGTTTATGAAGGGGATTGGCTTTGTACTTTTGTTTACTGGCTGCTTTGACCTTTTGTGTTGTGTTGTAAATTAGCTTTGTATTTGTTAATGCTGGCAGCTTTAAGTTTCTGTTGATACTGTAAATTAGCTTTATATTTGTTAATGCGGCAGCTTTAAGTTTCTGTTGATACTGTAAATTAGCTTTATATTTGTTAATGCCGGCAGCTTTAAGTTTCTGTTGATATTGTAAATTAGCTTTATATTTGTTAATGCCGGCAGCTTTAAGTTTCTGTTGATATTGTAAATTAGCTTTATACTTTTTAATGCCGGGCAGCTTTAAGTTTCTGCTGATATTGTAAATTAGCTTTATACTTTTTAATGCCGGCAGCTTTAACTTCATTTCGAAATTGTACATTAGCTTTATTTGTTAATGCGGCAGCTTTAAGTTTGCTTTGAAATTGTACATTAGATTTATATTTGTTAATGCTGGCAGCTTTAAGTTTGCCTTTATAATTTGAATCATTGCTGTATTTATTTTTATATGTTGCTTTAACCTTTTCTCGATATTGCATATTGGTTTTATATTTATGTCTTAATTGCAGCAGTAATTGCGGTCTTTATTTTTTAGTCTATATTCTAAATTTACGTAATATTTATGTTTTTTTGCAGCCTTTTTCCTCTCTCTATACTCTACATCAGCTTTATATTTTTGATGAAGTCTTTGTTTTCAGCTTCTTTAAGCATTTGTGAACTTAAGTCATCTCGTGCCAAATGCCGTTGTTTTACTTGTTCCCGTTTTAATACATTTTTGCTTTAGTGTCTCTTTTATCGCGTCCATGATGTTTGTTGTATGTGTTTTTCAAATGCTTTTTCTTTTTCTTTAGCATGTACTTCGATAAACGCGGGTTTTATTCTACTTTCGACATCTTTAATTACTGGATTAATTTTTGATTGGGCATCTGACTTTTTAGATCTAATATTGTAGCCTGTCAATGGTGCTTCAGGGATTTGGCAGCATTGATAACAACCGCGAGTATTAGGTTTTGAGACGCAAGTTACATTTTCATAATGGTTGTTTGATATTTTTCTAAGTAGATGCCTTTCGTTGACAAAGGCTCAGTCGTACAACTGTATTTCAGCCCAGTGTCCATTGTAAAAAAGTATAAACATTGACGCCTAAATAATCCGCGGTCGCATGGATTTCAAGTTCTGTGGCCCATGTGCCAACCCGACGCATGTTTGTTGAGCTGATATAATTTTCAACAGACAAGTGGCCTTCACGCAATAGAGTTTTGTATTTTAGAGGTGATTTTGAAGCTGTTTAACAATGGCCAGTCTAATTTTCCGATGATATTTTTGAGTGCCACTAATTGCCTGCGAAACAGCGCGAAAGTAACAATTGCCATCCGCAACGATTTTGTCTTTTTGACACAGCGTTCCCAGTGGCCCTATAGTTTGAGGATCTACTACAGCTAACTTCTCAAACTCAGCCTTAAGGAGTTTGCACAAATCCTTACAAACACCTTCACCAATTGGATTGAAGAACAGGGCATTGTCTTGAACACCGGTGCACAGCACATCTAAATCCACATCGGGCCTGTTGTGGTTTTCAAGTCATCTCGTGGTACAGAAGAAACTTCTGCGGGCTCTTCACCCTTTAAATCCCTCAGACTAGCGGTTGGGGAACAGACTGAGAAAGGTCTGTGGGCTCTTTGGTTGGGGATACAGAAGGGGAAACTTCCGCACGCTCTCTGCGCTTTAACCCCCCTACGTCTAGTGGATGGGGTTACAGAAGGAGAAACTTCTGCACGCTCTCTGCGCTTTAACCCCTACGTCTAGTGGATGGGGTTACAGAAGGAGAAACTTCTGCACGCTTGCTGCGCTTTAACCCCCTACGTCTAGTGGGTGGGGTTACAGAAGGAGAATCTTCTGCAGGCTCTCTGCGCTTTAAACCGCTCTGACTAGTTGTTGGCATTACAGGAGAAACTTTGGACGCATTACGCTTCAAACCCCTCGGACTGGTGCGGGATTACAGAAGGAACTTCTGCTGGCGCGGTAGCCTTTAAATCCCTCACACTAGTGGATGGGGGGTAACAGAAGGAGTAACTTCTGTGTGCTCTCTGCTCTTTAAACCCCTCCACGCAATCGTCAACAACAACAATATTAACCCCAGTAATTTCAAACGCTTTTGAACTGCTTTCCAAACAGGCAGCCAAAGCACAAAATGACTGTACACAGCGTCAATTATCATAAAATACACTATCACGCTTTTACCCGTCATGATGCACCAAACCGTTAGCCACGCGCGAATGAGAGTCGACCACTGCATATCGCCCATCGAGTTTAATCACTGCACAAGTAGTAGCACAGAGTGTAAAAAGACAGGTGTCATACTGCGCAAACACCTGTTCTAAACCACAATCCAAGGTCACGCACAAACCCATCTCGATCAACTCGCTCTCAACTACAGTCACATCCCCGGCAAGAGAATCACCAAAAGCAAAATCTGAAATGACGACCATCTACAACCCACTCAGTTGCAACTCTGAGACAAGTAGCAGACCGCTCGTAAAGTTACCAACACGACGGCTCGTGTTACAGTGCATCCCCGAGACACAAAACCCTGTCTAATGCCGTTCCCATGAAACACACTGGACACTGTGTGCTTAGCTAAAGCTATCAGTGATATTGCCATACACTGTATAGCCCGCCATACTTTGAACATGGCGTTACCCTGATGGAAACTACCCCTAACCCAACAGGTAAAACAAACTGTGACTTAGCTTTGTTGTCAGCTGGTGGGATGCTGCGCCGATGGGTCACAGGAGGGCTGAGGCAAGGCGAAGGTTGACCTGTCTCAGAAGGCGGACTGCTGTGTGTGGTTTGGAGGGCGGGTCACAGAGGGGTCACAGGTGGAGGGCGGGTCACAGGTGGAGGGCGGGTCACAGGTGGAGGGGGGTCTCTTGAGAAGGAAAGAGCATCATTAGTGTGCCTTCCAACTAGACTGAATAGACAACATTCTATTGCAGTCATATTCAAATAAACGAGATCATCACATTTGGACTTAATTTGCAAAATGGACAAATTTGAAAGACTATCATTAACAATATGTGCAAAATGTATGCCTTTCGTCACTTTTTTACTTTTGATATTATTAATTGATTTCAGGGCAGTCTGCATATTAATAATATACATGTAAATATGCCAGATTGCCAATATTCTATATTTCATCAGTAAGCCCATGGCTGCTGTTACGGTCNCGCATTACGCTTCAAACCCCTCGGACTGGTGGTCGGGATTACAGAAGGAACTTCTGCTGGCGCGGTAGCCTTTAAATCCCTCACACTAGTGGATGGGGTAACAGAAGGAGTAACTTCTGTGTGCTCTCTGCTCTTTAAACCCCTCACGCAATCGTCAACAACAACAATATTAACCCCAGTAATTTCAAACGCTTTTGAACTGCTTTCCAAACAGGCAGCCAAAGCACAAAAATGACTGTACACAGAGCGTCAATATCATTAAAATACACTATCACGCTTTTACCGTCATGATGCACCAAACCGTTAGCACCGCGCGAATGAGAGTCGACCACTGCATATCGCCCATCGAGTTTAATCACTGCACAAGTAGTAGCACAGAGTGTAAAAAGACAGGTGTCATACTGCGCAAACACCTGTTCTAAACCACAATCCAAGGTCACGCACAAACCCATCTCGATCAACTCGCTCTCAACTACAGTCACATCCCCGGCAAGAGAATCACCAAAAGCAAATTTGAAATGACGACCATCTACAACCCACTCAGTTGGCAACTCTGAGACAAGTAGCAGACCGCTCGTAAAGTTACCAACACGACGGCTCGTGTACAGTGCATCCCCGAGACACAAAACCCTGTCTAAATGCCTCCGTTCCCATGAAAACACACTGGACACTGTGTGCTTAGCTAAAGCTATCAGTGATATTGCCATACACTGTAGCCCGCCATACTTGAACATGGCGTTACCCTGATGGAAACTACCCCTAACCCCAACAGGTAAAACAAACTGTGACTTAGCTTTGTTGTCAGCTGGTGGGATGCTGCGCCGATGGGTCACAGGAGGGCTGAGGCAAGGCGAAGGTTGACCTGTCTCAGAAGGCGGACTGCTGTGTGTGGTCTTGGGAGGGCGGGTCACAGGTGGAGGGCGGGTCACAGGTGGAGGGCGGGTCACAGGTGGAGGGCGGGTCACAGTGGAGGGCACAGGTGGAGGGCGGGTCACAGGTGGAGGGCTGGTCACAGGTGGAGGGCTGGTCTTCTTGAGAAGGAAAAGAGCATCATTAGTGTGCCTTCAAACTACAGATTAGCTTCTACTGCAGTAAGACTGAATAGACAAACATTTCTATTGCAGTAATATTCAAATAAACGAGATCATCACATTTGGACTTAATTTGCAAAATGGACAAATTTGAAAGACTATCATTAACAATATGTGCCAAAAATGTATGCCTTTCGTCACTTTTTTTACTTTTGTATATTATTTAATTGATTTCAGGGGCAGTGCATATTAATAAATATACATGTAAATATGCCAGAGTTGGCCAATATTCTATATTTCATCAGTAAGCCCATGGCTGCTGTTACGGTCATCCTAAAAAACAGGGAATAAAGAAATGCAATAAAGCAATGACCGTGTCTCTGGTCCTTCCATGTGTTTTGCTAGAAGTTATAAAAACATTAAAATAAAGTTTCATTTAAGTCATTAACTCACCTGGTCCATCAACATCCCCGAAGTCTCCACCACATCTCCAACCTGGAGTCACAAACCACAAATATTACATTACATTCTGTATAAACTTAACATATTGGAAAACAAACAAAACACAAGCCTTGTCCTCCAAAGTGTCCACCAAGACCACACTCGTGGGTGACGTTCCTGGTGTCACGTCTTCTGCAGCTGCCACCGCCTAGGAAACAATTTAACATGATGAATAAGTAACAAAACATAGAACATCAGCAATATCTTTAAAACCACAAACCTGGTCCTCCTCCATCGCAGATGAGGAGCTGGCAGGTGAGCCGGGTCTCACCTTCAGCACACGGTGCTGCCTCAGTCTTTGGAAACAAAAGTTGCAATTAGTTAACATGTTTTCTCATCATTAACATGGTAAACTAGGGCTGTACGATATTGGAAGAATATCTAATTGAGATATTTCTGCAAAGAATAGAGTTTTACGTTTTAACAATAGGAATAGTTAAATGTTCACATTTAACCTTGGAATGACCAAATGACTGAAATAAGACTATGGACTGATGACTATTAGACTCACATGTCAGAGCATGTTTGCACAGATCTAAACTATATTTGGCATTTTTTATGCAGAATAAAAAGAGGAAATTATGGAACTTCAAAAACTGTAGCCTTTGAGATTTGCCAATTGGAGCCATTCAAAATTGGGATCGACTGGACTAAACCTGGACTAAAGCTGGAAAAAAGCAGGCGTAACTCTGACAAAATTAAGCAGAACTAAAGTCTCGACTGGCAAAGCGCGTAAAGTCTCACCTGCCGCTGACAGCGACGTCGTTTTGAGGCAGCTGGTTTTATTGTCTCTCGCGAGACATCCTCCTCCATCCCGGATGTGGAGCTGGCAGGTGAGTGGCGTCTCACTGCCATCCCAGATGCGGAGGGGACGGGTGGTTGGCCTTTCACCACGTCTGCATAGGAGGGGCGGGTAGGAGAGCGGCCCCTCACCTCCAAAAAACCGCCTACACAATCGTACACACGTAATGAGCGAGTGGCATCTTCTGGCATATAAATATCAGCACGTGGACACTGACCTGGTCCCCCTCCAATGCGGGTGAGGTGCTGGCAGATGAGCGGGGTCTCACTGCCAGACGGGGAAAGGAGCGTGAACGTGAGCGGCGGTCCCTCACTTCCACAACAGGCTACAGAACAAAAAACACAAGTGAGTTATTACGAGTGTCAGACGCTAGAGAAATGCGTTCATGCTACACCCACCGTCTGCTCCTCTGTCCCCGATGGTCTTGGAGGTGAGCAGGAGGGGCTCACCTCCTCAGCCGTTGCCTCGACCGCTCCCCTGGGCTGGCACTTTCGGGCAACAGCTTTGCGACGTCTCGCGTGAGGCGTCTTTAAAAGAGGAAAAGGGTCATTTCTTTAAACGTTTGCCAAAACACCACACCACAAAATGATCAAACACAACAAATACCTTCTTTCCTTTCGGAAAGGAGCGAACAGACTTCACAGAGCCGAGGCGAGATGGAACAAGTTTATCCATCTCAAAAAGCATTTTTTGGTTGAAAACTGTGGGCGAGAGGGGGATGGAGAAGACTGTCTCCACCTGTGGACATCAAGCAAATGTTTTAGTCCACCATACAACAGTTAAGACAAGGACTTTTGTATGTAACTGGCATCATTAAACTCGCCTCCTTTTGAACCAGCCGAGGTCTGGGTTCCACAGGAGAGGTCTTGAGGGCCTTTTGCTGGTTCTTCTGTAATAGACAGAAAATAAAATACGATTAGAGGTAAAGAGATCAAATAAATGTTTCACTGCCAATCAGGAAAGGGCAGCGAAAACAGTCCCTCAACTCACAATCCAAGTCCTATACAGGGTCAGGTTGGCCAATATGGAACATTTGTGTGTCAACAAGGCCTAGTCTTATGGTCAAAAGTAATTGCTGGTTTCAGCACATCAAGAACAGGTCCTCCAAGCACGAATTTGCGGCAATTTTAGCCTGTTTTTTCATTCATCAGATGGCTGGACGTCTTAGAAAACAAATTGCAAGAGACACATTTAATAATAAAGGACACGCACCTTTCTGCGCCGTTCAACCGTCGGCCACAGAGGAGGGGGTGGGCGTGGCACAGGAATGGGTCCGGTCACCACCACTCTTGGCTTCACCCTCCTTGTGGCGGGACGTGATGGTGGAGGAGACACCGGAGGGGTGGGAGCAGGTGTCTCCAGCTGTATATATAGCAAGCCTGCCATATCAACTGAACGAAGATCTTCATCCCATAATCGTCACTGAGATGAATCTGAGAAAAAATAAGCAAACAGGCTTAGTCCAAGTAAGAGGAGCTAAGGTCAAACTTTAGGACATTGGAGATCTTCATCTGGTCTCTGGCGTTTCCTTTTCAGAATATGTGCTGGCAAAATGTAAGGATGTTTTCATTTAAAAATATGATGAACTAAAGTGCAGCCACTGGATTGATAAATCAGCCACAAAGCTGTGCAAATGATTGTACTCACGCCATCATTGCTCCACAACTCCCGGCGAGTCAATGGGAAGTGCTCAGCCACAGGGAAGTAGTGGGTTTCTTTGAAAAACAAAACATGTTATCACGTAAGACTTTGTGTTGAATATATTAGATAATACAAGTGTGTGCAGAGTCACACCTCACATCTGCACCAAAGCTGCAAATGTGACAGCGAGATTATACTATGAACCTACTCAATTCCACTGAGACACGGTGAAACTCCTGCCTCAGAAGAGTTTGGACCTCCACATCCTCAGCCGATACGAGTCGGGAAGTCCATGACCACAACCTGTGTCAGATATGAACATGTTAACATCCTGTGAAATAAAATATAATAATTGAAATATTATAATATAAACAACCCTCTTACCTTCTGAAACCGTGTACAGAGGTAGAGCAGGAGTTTTTTATATTTCTTGCCAGCTTTGTCAACGGTTTGAAAGGCTTTCAAATCGTTGCAGGGAGCGAGGAGACACACCAGATCAGGCTCTGTTAAGAGGTTTTAAAAGTCAGTATATTTCAGCAGAAGAGCTAAACTCAATTCGGTTAAACCCTACAGCTCACCTCTGGCCAGTTTTGTGACTCATGCAGCTGATCGTAGAGATGATCAGAAGTACCTCCAGGTGTCGAACTGAAGCCAAAGGAGAGACATCCCTCTGGCATCTCAACAAACTCATCCACGATGGCGCGCAGATGGGAGTGGCCCACAACAAACACAAACTACAAACAAAAAAGACAATTTAACAACAACTTTCCACGGGCACTTTAGGATGCCAATATTATGGTCACCAACAGAAGAAGGGCACATGCCATAAATCAATAACTCATTTGTTCTTGTTATAGCCAATGACATGTTTTTAATGCTTTAAACACTATGTAGCCGGTAATCCAGATTTAGGCCATTTTAGGAGAACGATGCCTGACTAGCACGTAGTAAGTCCTCATGCTAACACATTAGCCCCTTAGCTTCACTTTTATCTCTGACGCTTTGTGGAGACACAACGTGGAGTGAGTTTAAAGAAGGCTACTGTGCACGTTCTCTGAAGCTACTCAGCGCGTTATTATAATATAATAATCAATCAATAAAAGAGGTGAAGAACAAGAGGTGGTTTAGTTTAACCACGCAGGTCTGACTGACAACTATTACCATTGGTCATTACTTATTAACACGCAAAAATCTGGTGTCACATCAGAAAAAATAAGGGTAAAATCCCAGAATTAGGTCACTATCTGGAGCCCTGGCAAATGCAGTTTCCCGTTTCAGAAATCCTGCTTAACCTTTTTGTTGGGACAATCGTCAGGCTCGACCAATTTGTAGCACTTTTTGGTAAGGTTAGACACCGGCCAGTTCTGTTTATTTGGAGAATGACGATAGCCAGTACCACCTGAAGGGGAACAAACATTAGACAAACTTGTAAAGAAAAAGGTAAAAGTGAAGAGACTAACTTACGAACGAGAGGCTCGTCAGAGGAGTTGCGAGGGGGAAGTATGATCGGGATCTGCTCCGCCAGGAACTGCTGCTGCTGGAGCTGCTCCGCCCTGCGCTGCTGAGCAGCCAAAGAGCGTTTGAAACCCTTTGGCCGAGGCATCTGGAAACATGGGCAACGTTAAGGACCAAGTGTTGAGAAGCATCAACATTAAAGGCTCCAATGTGCAAAAGAGAGGCCTAAACCACAACCAGGCCCCACACCAGGCCCACACAACCAGGCCCCACAACCAGGCCCCACAACAGGCCCACAACCAGGCCCCCACAGGCCCCACAACCAGGCCCACAACCAGCCCACCACCAGGCCCACAACCAGGCCCCACCAGGCCCCACAACCAGGCCCCACAACCAGGCCCACACAGGCCCACAGGCCCACACCCAGGCCCACACCCAGGCCCCACACCAGGCCCCACAACCAGGCCCCACAAGGCCCAACCAGGCCCACACCAGGCCCCACAACCAGGCCCACAACCAGGCCCCACAAGGCCCCACAAAAACGGCTCTCAGTGATGTACCATTAAAAAGGTCCAAGACAAGACCAGACCAAAGCCCGGCCGAGACCAGACCAGAAGTCCAGGGCCGAGACCAGACCAAAGTCCGGGCCGAGACCAGACCAGACCAGACCAAAGAGCCCGGGCCGAGACCAGACCAGACCTGACCAAAGTCCGGGCCGAGACCAGACCAGACCAGACCAAAGTCCGGGCCGAGACCAGACCAGACCGAGACCAGACCAGACCTGACCAAGCCGGCCGAGACCAGACCAGACCAAAAGTCCGGGCCGAGACCAGACCAGAGTCCGGGCCGGGACCAGACCAGACCAGAAGTCCGGGCCGAGACCAGACCAGACCCGGGCCGAGACCAGACCAGACCAGAGAGTCCGGGCCGAGACCAGACCAGACCAGAGTCCGGGCCGAGACCAGACCAGACCAGAGTCCGGGCCGAGACCAGACCAGAGTCCGGGCCGAGACCAGACCAGACCAGAGTCCGGGCCGAGACCAGACCAGACCAGAGTCCGGGCCGAGACCAGACCAGAGCCCGGGCCGAGACCAGACCAGAGTCCGGGCCGAGACCAGACCAGACCAGACCAGAGTCCGGGCCGAGACCAGACCAGAAGTCCCGGGCCGAGACCAGACCAAAGTCCGGGCCGAGACCAGACCAGAGTCCGGGCCGAGACCAGAGACCAGACCAGACCAAAGTCCGGGCCGAGACCAGACCAGACCAGACCAGAGTCCGGGCCGAGACCAGACCAGACCAGACCAGATCCGGGCCGAGACCAGACCAGAGTCCGGGCCGAGACCAGACCTGACCAAAGCCCGGGCCGAGACCAGACCAGACCAAAGTCCGGGCCGAGACCAGACCAGAGTCCGGGCCGGGACCAGACCAGACCAAAGTCCGGGCCGAGACCAGACCAGACCCCGGGCCGAGACCAGACCAGACCAGAGTCCGGGCCGAGACCAGACCAGACCAGAGTCCGGGCCGAGACCAGACCAGAGTCCGGGCCGAGACCAGACCAGAGTCCGGGCCGAGACCAGACCAGAGTCCGGGCCGAGACCAGACCAGACCAGAGTCCCGGGCCGAGACCAGACCAGACCAGAGTCCGGGCCGAGACCGAGACCAGACCAGAGTCCGGGCCGAGACCAGACCAGAGTCCGGGCCGAGACCAGACCAGAGTCCGGGCCGAGACCAGACCAGACCAGACCAGAGTCCGGGCCGAGACCAGACCAGAGTCCGGGCCGAGACCAGACCAGAAGTCCGGGCCGAGACCAGACCAGAGTCCGGGCCGAGACCAGACCAGACCTGACCAAAGCCCGGGCCGAGACCAGACCAGACCCCGGGCCGAGACCAGACCAGACCAAAGCCCGGGCCGAGACCAGACCAGACCAGAAGACCCGGGCCGAGACCAGACCAGAGTCCGGGCCGAGACCAGACCAGACCAGAAGTCCGGGCCGAGACCAGACCAGACCAAAGTCCGGGCCGAGACCAGACCAGACCAGAGCCCGGGCCGAGACCAGACCAGAGTCCGGGCCAGAGACCAGACCAAAGTCCGGGCCGAGACCAGACCAGACCAGACCAGAAGCCCGGGCCGAGACCAGACCAGACCAGACCAAAGTCCGGGCCGAGACCAGACCAGACCAGACCAGTCCGGGCCGAGACCCAGACCAGAGTCCGGGCCGAGACCAGACCAGACCGACCAAGCCCGGGCCGAGACCAGACCAGACCAGAAGTCCGGGCCGAGACCAGACCAGACCAGACCAAGTCCGGGCCGAGACCAGACCAGAGTCCGGGCCGAGACCAGACCAGACCAGAAGTCCGGGCCGAGACCAGACCAAGACCAGAGTCCGGGCCGAGACCAGACCAGACCAGAGTCCCGGGCCGAGACCAGACCAGACCAGACCAGAGTCCGGGCCGAGACCAGACCAGAAGACCCGGGCCGAGACCAGACCAGACCAGACCAGACCCCGGGCCGAGACCAGACCAGAGTCCGGGCCGAGACCAGACCAGACCAGAGTCCGGGCCGAGACCAGACCAGACCAGAGTCCGGGCCGAGACCAGACCAGACCAGAGTCCGGGCCGAGACCAGACCAGAGTCCGGGCCGAGACCAGACCAGAGTCCGGGCCGAGACCAGACCAGAGTCCGGGCCGAGACCAGACCAGAGAGCCGGGCCGAGACCAGACCAGACCAGAGCCCGGGCCGAGACCAGACCAGAGCCCGGGCCGAGACCAGACCAGACCAGAGCCCGGGCCGAGAGACCAGACCAGACCAGAGCCGGGCCAGAGACCAGACCAGACCAGAGTCCGGGCCGAGACCAGACCAGACCAGAGTCCGGGCCGAGACCAGACCAGAAGCCGGGCCGAGACCAGACCAGACCAGACCAGAGCCGGGCCGAGACCAGACCAGAGTCCGGGCCAAGACCAGACCAGACCAGAGTCCGGGCCAGAGACCAGACCAGAGTCCGGGCCGAGACCAGACCAGACCAGACCCGGGCCGAGACCAGACCAGAGTCCGGGCCGAGACCAGACCAGAGCCCGGGCCGAGACCAGACCAGACCAGACCAGAGACCCGGGCCAGAGACCAGACCAGACCAGAGTCCGGGCCGAGACCAGACCAGAGTCCGGGCCGAGACCAGACCAGACCAGTCCGGGCCGAGACCAAGACCAGACCAGAGTCCGGGCCGAGACCAGACCAGACCAGAGTCCGGGCCGAGACCAGACCAGACCAGAGTCCGGGCCGAGACCAGACCAGACCAGAGTCCGGGCCGAGACCAGACCAGAGTCCGGGCCGAGACCAGACCAGAGTCCGGGCCGAGACCAGAGACCAGAGTCCGGGCCGAGACCAGACCAGAGCCCGGGCCGAGACCAGACCAGACCAGAGCCCGGGCCGAGACCAGACCAGACCAGAGCCCGGGCCAAGACCAGACCAGACCAGAGTCCGGGCCGAGACCAGACCAGACCAGACCGGGCCGAGACCAGACCAGAGTCCGGGCCGAGACCAGACCAGACCAGACCAGAGCCCGGGCCGAGACCAGACCAGACCAGAGAGCCGGGCCGAGACCAGACCAGACCAGAGCCCGGGCCGAGACCAGACCAGACCAGAGCCCGGGCCAGACCAGACCAGACCAGACCGGGCCGAGACCAGACCAGACCAGAGCCCGGGCCGAGACCAGACCAGACCAGACCAGTCCGGGCCGAGACCAGACCAGAGTCCGGGCCGAGACCAGACCAGAGTCCGGGCCGAGACCAGACCAGAGCCCGGGCCGAGACCAGACCAGACCAGAGACCAGGGCCGAGGACCAGACCAGACCAGAGCCCGGGCCCGAGACCAGACCAGACCAGAGCCGGGCCGAGACCAGACCAGACCAGAGCCGGGCCGAGACCAGACCAGACCAGACCCGGGAGACCAGACCAGACCAGAGTCCGGGCCGAGACCAGACCAGACCAGAGTCCGGGCCGAGACCAGACCAAGCCCGGGCCGAGACCAGACCAGACCAGAAGCCCGGGCCGAGACCAGACCAGAGTCCGGGCCAAGACCAGACCAGACCAGAGTCCGGGCCGAGACCAGACCAGACCAGAGTCCGGCCGAGACCAGACCAGACCAGAGTCCGGGCCGAGACCAGACCAGAGTCCGGGCCGAGACCAGACCAGACCAGACCGGGCCGAGACCAGACCAGAGTCCGGGCCGAGACCAGACCAGACCAGAGCCCGGGCCGAGACCAGACCAGAGCCCGGGCCAAGACCAGACCAGACCAGAGTCCGGGCCGAGACCAGACCAGACCAGTCCGGGCCGAGACCAGACCAGACCAGAGTCCGGGCCGAGACCAGACCAGACCAGAGTCCGGGCCGAGACCAGACCAGACCAGAGTCCGGGCCGAGACCAGACCAGACCAGAGTCCGGGCCGAGACCAGACCAGACCAGAGTCCGGGCCGAGACCAGACCAGACCAGAGTCCGGGCCGACCAGACCAGACCAGACCAGAGTCCGGGCCGAGACCAGACCAGACCAGAGTCCGGGGCCGAGACCAGACCAGAGCCCGGGCCGAGACCAGACCAGACCAGACCAGAGAGACCCCGGGCCAAGACCAGACCAGACCAGACCAGAGTCCGGGCCGAGACCAGACCAGAGTCCGGGCCGAGACCAGACCAGAGTCCGGGCCGAGACCAGACCAGACCAGAGTCCGGGCCGAGACCAGACCAGACCAGAGCCCGGCCGAGACCAGACCAGACCAGAGCCCGGGCCGAGACCAGACCAGACCAGAGCCCGGGCCGAGACCAGACCAGACCAGAGCCCGGGCCGAGACCAGACCAGACCAGAGCCCGGGCCGAGACCAGACCAGACCAGACCCCGGGCCGAGACCAGACCAGACCAGAGCCCGGGCCGAGACCAGACCAGACCAGAGCCCGGGCCGAGACCAGACCAGACCAGAGCCCGGGCCGAGACCAGACCAGAGTCCGGGCCGAGACCAGACCAGACCAAAGTCCGGGCCGAGACCAGACCAGACCAGACCTGACCAAAGCCTGGGCCAAGACCAGACCAGACAACAAAGCCCGGGCCGAGACCAGACCAGACCAAAGCCCGGGCCGAGACCAGACCAGACCAAAGCCCGGGCCGAGACCAGACCAAAGTCCGGGCCGAGACCAGACCAAAGTCCGGGCCGAGACACAAGGCCAGGTGTAAAACAAAATCTACAGTCTCCACAGAAAATACAAGTAGCTCCACAGTTTCAATAAAAACAAGTCTGAAGTAGTAAACCGGGACTGGACTTGGATTAAGTCCAAGTCCGGGTCTAGGGACGTGTGGGCCATGCAGAGCACATGCACAGCGCGTGTACGGCGCACACGAGCACGCGCTCTCGTGCGCCCTCACACACGCGCTCTGAGCGCACTCACACACGCGCAAACCCACACGCTCTCGTGCGCACTCACCCACGTAATCACACACACACACCGCGCTCACCCACGCACTCACCCACGCACTCACCCACGCACTCACCCACACGCACTCACACACGCACTCACACACGCACTCACACACGCACTCACACACACTTACTCGGCCAAATCCGGACTAGGAGTAAAAATAATCTACAGTCTGCACCCAAAAATACAAGCAGGGACTGGACTTGGATTAAGTCCAGGTCCGGGCCTAGGGACGTGCGGGCCATGCGGAGCACATGGAACAGCGCGTGTACAGCGCGTGTACAGCGCGTGTACAGCGCACACACGCGCAGGCCAAGGACTCGGCAAAGTCTGGACCAGGATTAAAACAAAATCTACACAGTCTGCACCAAAAATACAAGCAGCTCTGCAGTTTCAATAAATAAAATTAAAAAAAGCATGAAATAGTAAGTGGGACTGGATTTGGGGGCCCAGACCTGGATCTGAACCAGGACTAAACAGGGACTAAATCCGGACCGGTACTTTGCGCGTTTGAACA
>BJKM01000040.1:682013-710895 GCA_015082035.1 Chaenogobius annularis
AGTAAAAATAATCTACAGTCTGCACCCAAAATACAAGCAGCTCTTCAGTTTCAATTTAGAAAAATTTAAACTAAATTAGAAAAAGTATGAAATGGTAAACCGGGACTGGACTTGGATTAAGTCCAGGTCCGGGCCTAGGGACGTGCGGGCCATGCGGAGCACATGGAACAGCGCGTGTACAGCGCGTGTACAGCGCACACACGCGCAGGCCAAGGACTCGGCAAAGTCTGGACCAGGATTAAAACAAAATCTACACAGTCTGCACCAAAAATACAAGCAGCTCTGCAGTTTCAATAAATAAAATTAAAAAAAGCATGAAATAGTAACTGGGACTGGACTTGGGGGCCCAGACTGGATCTGAATCAGGACTAAACAGGGACTAAATCCGGACCGGTACTTTGCGCGTTTGAACACATACACGGGGCATAATCTCAACATTTAAGAACAAATTAACTCAGTTCAGTATTAAAAAAAATCACTTACCTTCAAACAGGAAGATGAAGCACTCTAGATGGAACTTTTCTTCAAAGAGAAGCACCAAAACGATGAGAAACGATGAGAAATAGATCCAGACAAATGGATGAAGGTAAATCCAACCCAAATTGTCCAAAAATTGGTGGTGAAAATGCAACTCAAAACTGATTCACAAAGTGAGAAGCAGAGAGAAGCACAAAACACGTCCGAGCAGTAGCGTTACATTAACGGACTGCGCCTAACGTCAGGTGCTCAGAGCGCATGTGAAAGACTGGACCAATCAGTTTGAAAGTTGCGTCAGGTGGGCCAATCACAAGCATCGGGGGTTGTCCCAAAATGCCGCGCTGAGCAGAAAAACGTGGTTGTCTCTCAGTTCCGGGTCTGCGCGCTCCGATGGACCCGCCCACTTTTCGTCGTGCCCTCCAAAATGGCCGTACCGAAATGGGACCAGCCCCTTCGTCACCTAGCAACCAAGGCTCGCTGCTTATGCCAACACTATTAAAAAGAGCACGCAGCAAGGATAAAATATTCTGACTTTGAGCCCAAGAGATTAAAGTTTACCTCACCCAAATCTTATGTCTAAAACAATATTATGTTCAGCTCTTGTAAAATATAATCATTATCAATGTTCCTGTGAAAACTGTCAAAATGATCTAAAAGTGAAATGTAATGTGCCATGTTAATTTCACAATGGGATTTTATATTGACAAGGGAAAACACGAAAGGAAATATGTGCATTTAAGTCACTTTATAAAGAGAGAGAAAATATCTTTCAGAATCAGAATAGAGCTTGTTTGTCATGTTCACAACGTCTCACTTATGGCAGTCAACATGAACCAGAATTAAGACTAAACGTTTTTACTCCCAATTCATTAGCTTAAGTGATCTCTTTTATAATAATGTGTTACAGAAAACACATTAAAATTAGCTGCAATTTACAGTTAAAACCAAACTTCTTTTACAGTTTTGGGAGCATCACGTCCTTATTTTATGACAACACTTGTGCGTGTTCTTACATGTTTCCTCCGCTGTCGGGGGGCGCTGTTTCACTCCGCCTGTTTTAAAAACATCTGACCCGTGCCGCGCAGTGCACTGTGGGATATGTAAGGCCGCAAGTGTGCATTTCCACGGTCTTTCACACACAATGAGGGAGATGAGAGGTGCGAAGCCCGGCGGCATACAAGTTTTTCTGCTCTTTCAGCTCAAATTGGACCCCCTGAACATGCTCAAAAACTCACCAAACTTTGCCCAAAATTCAGAATTGGTGAAAAAAAAAAAAAATTTTTTTTTTTTTTTTTTGCATTAACAAATGGCGCAACAGCACCACCTACAAAAGTCAAAATACATTGCGCCTATGGGAGATGCCCTGAAGACAAGTTTGTCGTAGAGCCACGAAATTCGGCACGCACATTCCTCTCGTGAGGACAAACAAAAATATCATTGTGGCCACGCCCCTTCACTCAACCATATAGACCGTTATCCTTGATTTGAATGTCAAAAAATGACTGAGTCAGCAGTTTTTTATCACTTTATACTTTTACGCAACTCCTCCTCAGGCGTTTGCCCGACCAGGCTTAAATTTGGTGGAAGTTTTACCGACAACAGCTACGGTGTCTGTGCGATGAAGCGGCAAAGTCGACTGGCAATTGTGTTCATTTACGCTTCAATGTGTCGCCGTCTGTTTTGCTTTTTTGGACAACGCTCAATGCACCAACGGGCCCAAATAATGCAGGGAGCGGAGTGCGAAGCCCGGCGGCGCGCGAGGGCCGTTGGATGCCGCTTGCGGCTTTAATTAGGCCGAGCCCAACAGGGCGTAGGGCCTATTGCTTCTGCAACGCGGCCGAAGGCCGCGTTGCAACTGTCCGACCAAACATGCGCGCGCAGCGCGCATGTTTGGTACCCCGTCGCCCGTGGCGATTGCCGTGGCGATCACCTAGTCGCCCCTGCAATAACCAGTGAAAAGCCGATGCCGGAGGCATCGGTCATGCATACTTACTCCTGCTAATAGGACAAAAATAGTCAACAATGAGTGCGTGGGCGAGCCCATGCACTCATTGTTGACAACCGCAGCGCGAAGCGCTGCATCCCAATGTCGCCCTGGCACAACCAGGGTAAACGCCGATGCCGGAGGCATCGGTCATGCATACTTACTCTTGCTATGACACAAATAGTCAACAATGAGTGCGTGGGCGAAGCCCACGCACTCATTGTTGACAACCGCAGCGCGAAGCGCTGCATTCCTCCAAAACCACTCACAACACTCCCGGCATCCTGCTGTACCTCAGAGCCCATGCCGCAGGCATGCCCATACTTATAACTGCTCAAATGAATGGAAGTCTATGGGGAGTGGGTGGGGACGCCCGGCGGGATGGCGACTGACGAGCGCGTAAGCGCTCGTAATGATGATTCCACCTCACGGTGGCGTGGGGAAGGCTCAGAGCTTTCAAATGATGTATAATATGTTGTTGCAGTGGCAACGGATATATTGTTTTTGCTCGAAATATTATTATTATTTTTATTATTTTTTTTTTGTTCTACGAACTTTTTCTGCTCTTTGAGCTCAAATTTGACCCCCTGAACATGCTCAAAAACTCACCAAACTTTGCCCAAAAGTCAGATCTGGCGAAAAATTTTGTTTTTTGGCGTCCATTTTTTTTTTTTCTAAAATGGCGCGACAGCGCCACCACAAGAGGTCAAACTACACTGCGCCATGGGAGACGTCAACTTTGTCGTAGAGCTAACGAAATTCGGGTCACGCATTCCTCTCGTGATGACAAACAAACAGTTATCGTGGCCACGCCCCCTGACTAACCATATGGCCGCCATCTTGTTTTGAACATGACAACCGCTATTTCGCTCATATCGAACTTTAACGAACTCCTCCTAGGGCGTTTCACCCAGTGGCTTCAAAATGGGTGTACATCCTCTAGACAAGTGGGGCATCTAAAGTTATCCAAATCTTTTGGATAACTTTTACGGTCGTCTACGTGCGGCGCAGCCGCAAAGAATGGACCACGCATTTTGGAAATTTAGCCAATTTTTAAACATTGCTCCCATTTGCGCAAAACGGGCCCGATGTCGACCAAATTTGAATCAGTTGTTAAACTTTCACGCTTGGACGTGGTAATTGTGAAATAATCGAAATCGACGCATAGCGCCCCCTACAGACTGAGAATGCCATTTTCATTGACTTTAACGAACTCCTCCTAGGGCATTTCACCCAGTGGCTTCAAAATTGGTATACATCCTCTAGACAAGTGGGGCATCTAAAGTTATCCAAATTTTTTGGATAACTTTTACGGTCTACGCGCGGCGCAGCCGCAAAGTTGGACAACGCATTTTGAAGTTGAGAAAATTGGAAAATTGCTCCCATTTGCGCAAAAAGGGCCCGATGTGGACCAAATTTGAATCAGTTGTTAAACTTTCAAGCTTGAACCTGTTAATCGTGAAAAAATTTTTAAATCGGCCCAATAGCGCCTCCTACAGAGTGACATTTAAATTAACATGGAGAGAAAAAATTTAGTTTTACGAAAATGTTTCCAGAATTTGGCCCAAAATTCTATTTTGGCGTCCCGGTCAAAAAAGCCAATCAGACTTATGCCATATTTTTTACGGTTTAGCCGTAGCGATGACAGAAACATCCCATGTTATCCTAATGGGAAAATCGCCAAATTGCCACATTTTTACACTTCACACTTTAACGAACTCCTCCTCGGGCGATGGCCCGATCAAGCTCAAATTTGGGGAATATCATCTTCAGGAGTGGGTTATCAAAAGTTATCCAAATTGTTATTATACCATTTACGGTGTCTCTACGGCAGCGCTGCAAATTTGTCCCACAAATCGCACCATTTCACCATTTACAAAATGGCTCCCATTTGGTCTTTAGCGTGGCCTCTACACCATATAGTTTTACCAAATGACATGAAATTCTGCACAACACTCTATTTTGGCATAACGATCAAAAAAGTCCGGGGGGCCAAAGTCATATTTTGTAAAGTGTCGCCGTAGCGATGACTGCAACCTCCCATGTTGTCCCAATGGGTCCAGTGCCAGATCTCTCAAATGACCAAATGACCAAGATTTTTCACTTGACACTTTAACAAACTCCTCCTCAGGCGTTGGCCCGACCAAGCTTTAAAATTGGTGGACATCTTCTTAAGGGGCGGGGCATCAAAAGTTATCCACGTTTTACCGACAACAGCTACGGTGTCTGTGCGGTGAAGCGGCAAAGTCGACTGGCAATTGTGTTCATTTACGCTTCATGTGTCGCCGTCTGTTTTGCTTTTTTGGACAAAACTCAATACACCAACGGGCCCAAATAATGCCGGGAGCGGAGTGCGGAGTGCGAAGCCCGGCGGCGCGCGAGGGCCGTTGGATGCCGCTTGCGGCTTTAATTATTTTTTTTTTTTTTGTTCTACGAACTTTTTTCTGCTCTTTGAGCTCAAATTGTACCCCCTGAACATGCTCAAAAAAACTCACCAAACTTTTGCCCAAAAGTCAGATCTGGCGAAAAATTTTGTTTTTTGGCGTCCATTTTTTTTTTTTTTGGGTCTAAAATGGCGCGACAGCGCCACCACAAGAGGTCAAACTACACTGCGCCATGGGAGACCTCAACTTTGTCGTAGAGCTACGAAATTCGGGTCACACGCATTCCTCTCGTGATGACAAACAAACAGTTATCGTGGCCACGCCCCCTGACTAACCATATGGCCGCCATCTTGTTTTGAACATGACAACCGCTATTTCGCTCATATCGAACTTTAACGAACTCCTCCTAGGGCGTTTCACCCACTGGCTTCAAAATCGGTGTACATCCTCTAGACAAGTGGGGCATCTAAAGTTATCCAAATCTTTTGGATAACTTTTACGGTCTTCGTGCGGCGCAGCCGCAAAGTTGGACAACCATTTTGAAATTTAGCAAATTTTTAACATTGCTCCCATTTGCGCAAAACGGGCCCGATGTGGACCAAATTTGAATCAGTTGTGAAACTTTCAAGCTTGGACGTGGTAATTGTGAAAAAATTGCAAATCGACGCAATAGCGCCCCCTACAGAGTGACATTTACATTTTCATAGACTTTAACGAACTCCTCCTAGGGCATTTCACCCACTGGCTTCAAAATTGGTATACATCCTCTAGACAAGTGGGGCATCTAAAGTTATCCAAATTTTTTGGGATAACTTTTACGGTCTACGTGCGGCGCAGCCGCAAAGTTGGACAACGCATTTTGAATTTGACCAAATTGTAAACATTGCTCCCATTTGCGCAAAAACGGCCCGATGTGGACCAAATTTGAATCAGTTGTTAAACTTTCAAGCTTGAACCTGTTCATCGTGAAAAAATTTGAAATCGCCCCAATAGCGCCCCCTACAGAGTGACATTTCCGTTAACATGGAGATAAAAAAATTTACTTTTACGAAAATGTTCCAGATTTGGCCCAAAATTCAATTTTGGCGTCCCGGTCAAAAAAGCCAATCAGACTTATGCCATATTTTTTACGGTTTAGCCGTAGCGATGACAGAAACATCCCATGTTATCCTAATGGGAAAATCGCCAAATTGCCACATTTTTACGCTTCACACTTTAACGAACTCCTCCTCGGGCGATGGCCCGATCAAGCTCAAATTTGGGGAATATCATCTTCAGGAGTGGGTTATCAAAAGTTATCCAAATTGTTATTATACGATTTACGGTGTCTCTACGGCAGAGCTGCAAATTTGTCCCACAAATCTAAACATTTCACCATTTACAAAATGGCTCCCATTTGGTCTTTAGAGTGGCCTCTACACCATCATAGTTTTTCCAAATGACATGAAATTTTGCACAACACTCGATCCAAAAAAGTCCCAGGGGCCAAAGTCATATTTTGTACAGTGTCGCCGTAGCGATGACTGAAACCTCCCATGTTATCCCAATGGGTCCATTGCCAAATCTCTCAAATGACCAAGATTTTTCACTTGACACTTTAACGAAACTCCTCCTTGGGTTTCGCCTCAACCAACTTTAAATTTGGTGACAATCATCTACAGGAGAGGGGCATCAAAAGTTATCCAAGTTTTATGGACAAGAGCTACGGTGTCTGTGCAGTGAAGCTGCAAAGTCGACTGGCAATTGTGTTCATTTGCACTGGTTATGCAAAGCATTGGCCGTGTCCAATGTGTCAATGTCTGTTAGTTCTTAGATCACACACACAATGAGGGCGCGTCAGCGCCATTTTTATAAAGTGGGGCGTACAAAGCCCGGTGGGCCGTTGGATGCCGCTTACAGAAAAAGCTGTGCATGACCAGTGCTTGTCATGGTATTCTGGAGGGAGTTAAGATAATGGAATAATGGAAAAAGCCCTCGCCCACTGCAGAAGTTGGGATGCTGCCAACCTTTTTTCTGTCACTGTGGAAATAAATATATCTCACATTACAGAGGAAGTTTAAAATGAATGTGACTAGACAACTTGGACATTTTTTTTTTTTTTTTTTTTTTTAACTTAGTTTCGTTACTGGTTGATATACTGGCCAATATACTGTCACTCAGATGCAACTCATATTTAAAATCCCAAAATATTTGACCAAATATGACATATATGTCAAATCTGTTTAAGATGAATGTCATTGTCTGAATTTCCATTAAATGAGTTGTGCACTTTGTAGTGTTAAGTTCATATTTAACTCCTGTAATTGCTCACAGCCTTGTTCATTCTGTAAAAAGAACACAGAAAAGTGGATAGGTTACACTTGCCTAACAGTCGAATTTATTCAATGGTTTCACCAATAAAAGCAAATGCCTGTAGTTTGAATCTGTTTAAAAGTCAGAAAAATTAATAGCCCCAGCCTTTTGGGTGCATATTTACTGCAAATAGAGCACTTACCAAAGTAATGACAAACTCAAAAACCTATTGTTCATTCAGCTCACTTGTGCCTCACTCACGTTTTCATTTTAAAACCTATTGTTCATTCAGCTCACTTGTGCCTCACTCACGTTTTCATTTTTTTTTCCTTGAGCAGCTTTCTGTGGGACCTTCTGACTTATCTTAAGGTGGGCGAAATGCAGACCAACTAAAAAATGTTTTTGTATACCTTTTTTAACACCAGTGGTTTTGGCATTTTTACTTTTAAATTTGTTGATATATTGACTTTGCTTTAGGAAAATAGGCTACTGTAGCATTCTGTTCACTGTCCAATAAAACAAAATTGTGTTTTTCCTGGCAAAGTGACCAGGAAAAGGTCATTTAATTATTATTATCCAGACCAGTGCAGTCGTCTTGCATCAGAAACCAAATAGTTAATTAGTTTGTGGCTCAGGGGAAAACTAATAAACCTGTGTTGTGTTTTGCTTGAGAAATTTCTAGTAATTTCTGAATACACCTGTAGGTGGCAAGTGCAGAGTAGAACAGCAGGTAGTTCGATTAGACAAAGGAAAATACTCAATATCTCATTTAAATGTACTGTGTAAAAGTGGACTGACTTCAATGTATGATCAGATGACTGAGGACTTCACATTGTGTAGTTAACTGGTTCACTTGATAGTAAAGGACCAATTTTAAAATTGGCCATTTAGTTCAGCTTTTTTTTACAGTAGTATGTACACATTTGCAACTGAGTCAGTGAGTCAACTTTGTGTGGAGTTATGTGTGCAGCGAAAGAAAAGGAGACAAAGAACTTGATACTGGTCTTTTATTCACTACTTCATGCATAGTGGCAATATAAATGACAAATCAATACATTTACACTTTGATAATACATTGTCTGGAAGGTGAGAGGAAAGCAAAAACAATGGGCAGTTTCTTCATTTGAGTATTAACTATTCTATGTAGTTATAATGAATACAATTGACAGTTGTTGGCTGTAGTACACGGCGAGTCTGGAGGTCTTTGTGTCCTGAAAAAAGGGGGAAAAGGGGTGTGGTTATTCAAATGTACAGCAGTAATATTTATCAGATTTAATAGTTTGAATGATCTGATCTTAGTCTGCCTTCTCTCCCTTGACCTTTGACCTGTCCGGCATGGTTGAACCTGCCAGGGGTGTAGATCCCCGCCGGCGTAGCTCTTGGGATCATTAAAGGACGCAAGCCCATCCACCACGGCAAGGTGTCAGATCACGGATGGGCCCCCTCTAAACCACCCACCCTCCACCCCCTAAAACCCACCCCACTACAGTTTAGAAGACAGACAGACGTGTGAGAGTGAGTGAGACAAAAGACTCACACACGCGCACACACGGGGAGCGAGACAGAGACACACACACACACACACACACACACACACAGACACACACAGACACACGGGGCGCGAGAGACACACACACTGGGAGCGAGACACAGACACATACACACACACACACGGGGAGCGAGACACACACACACACACACACACACACAGGGAGCGAGACACACACACCACACACGGGGAGCGAGACACACACACACACACACACAGGGAGCGAGACAGAGACACACACAGGGAGCGAGACACAGACACGCACACACGGGGAGCGAGAGAGAGAGACACACACACATTGAGAGTGAGCGCGAGACACAGGAGAGAGACAGAGTGAGAGAAAGACAGACAGGAACGGAGACATTGAGGCAGAGACACATTTAGGCCGCAAAATTAATTCTCATGATTCAGCAACAAAACATCTCCAAAATTCATTTAAACACACAAGCCTCACAACAAAGTATGAAAACACTGAAATCATCATCTATGAAAGATATTCACATTATTGGACAATAAAAACAATCCGCAATAATTAAAAGAGAAACTATGTACAGCTATGAACAAAGTGATGAGTTGTGAAAAGCAACAACTGCCCATTTCATTTAAAAATGTGTCCATCATCTAATTGAAGAGCATGGTTCTACACGCCTAAACTCTTGAAAGAGCACACTATCCCTTCATGGTCGCTGAAGTATGTTGGCACCACTACAGAGTCCATGGCATACTCTGTAGATTTCAGATATAGATGGTCGATTAATGTCCCCCTCTCAGTCGTGGGGGGTTTGACATATTGAACAAAACCTCTTTCGAGCATAAAATTGCAGAGACTTGAAGACTTCAATATGTCGTCATTAAAATCCCCCATCACTGCCACGGTGGCACAATGTGATCCAAGCCAATTCAATAATCGATCTAAATTATACTTAAAGAGAGACATGGGGTACGACGGTGGGCGATAAACCACTGCTACTATAATTTTGAGCTCTGCAAAAATAATTAACTAAGCATTCTAAACTAAAGTCCTGTACTGTGACTTCATAGTTACTGCTTTCTTCACAGTACATGCCAACTCCACCGTGCTGTTGGCCCAGTAAACTAGTCAGCGCCGGATGACTACTGCTCTGGTAGGATAAACTACGGGGACGACTATGGAAGTTATATCCTTCAATGTGACTAGTTTGATAAGAAGAATGTTCAGTTAACCATGTCTCTACCACAGCAATGCAGTTAGGCCGCCAATGCTGCGTGCACGAAGCCAAATCTGACACATGTCGGGCTAAACCATGGACATTCATGAAGAAGAATGTCAGAACATGTGCCTCCAAGTGCCAGGGCATACTTTGGACCACGAAGGGAGGCATGCGCTCAAGAGCCGCTCTAATGCCATCGTTACAATAAATGGCCTCTGCTTTAAAGTCTTGAATAATAAGACCCTCTAAACTCCTAACGCGACTAAGGGCCACATACGCCTGACCCGCCGTGAATACTTTCTTAAGAGATACCACGGCTTTATCAACGGTTACACCCTGTACTTTATGTACTGTACACGCCCACGCGAGTTTTAGAGGAAACTGCCGGCGCTTTTCGCCTCTCTTATTGGCTTGTTCCTCCTCTGGTTCTATGCGGGTAGAACCAGTCAGGTCTGCAGGGGTACGTGTTTGCCTCCTTCTCTGCGCGCCTACGCGATCGTCGTCAAATTTAACATAGATTGCTAAAGGAGGCTGCTTTTCCTGTGGATTTTCAACTATGTGTGTAACAAAGCCACATACCCCGTTTACTAGACCGTCAGCTAAATCTACATTTTTACACAACATAACGCGCGCATTTACCCCCAAGATTAAAGTCTCCTCCAAACTGGCTTGTTTGGATTTATGGAGATGTCCTTTCAGTTGTTTTAATTTCCCCGTCTTTTTGTCGTACCCAAAATCTCGCGCACTGATCGTCTTCGTGTCCTCACATACGTCATTTAATACTTTAAAATTATAATTTGACACAAACTCGTTTTTGGTAAAAATGTGCAACACGTCGGGATCTTCGCCAGTTTCAAGACTTTGTAATAAAGCTAGATCGTCATCAAGCATGGGTGTTCCTCTTGAGCGCACTCTTAGTCTGTTTAGCAGCGCCGCAAAAGTGCTATCGCTCTGTCTAACTACTGTCGTTAATGCCGCAATTTTAAATAGATCTGTAAAGAAATTAACGCCTACGTCTTCCTTGTACAGAGGATGACCCATGACTGGTGACAATTGGTAGAAATCCCCAACAACTATGATGGACACATTTCCAAATGGAGAAAAGTCACCTGATTGTTTTATCTGACGCAACCGACCGTGAATGTAGGTAAAGATCTTTTTGTCGACCATAGATATTTCGTCAATTATTACAATCTGTAGATCGATGTATTTAGCGCGCAGTGTATTGAGCTTTTCCTCCCCCAGCGGCGTGTAGGGGAGGGAAATACTCGTACCGATACTAAATGTGGAATGGATAGTAGCCGCCTGTAGATTATACGCCGCTATCCCTGTCGGAGCAGTTAATAAAACGCAGACGTTATCAGGACTATGGCACGTAGGAGCCAGTAAACGAGACGCCTCATACTGAATCGCTCTGATCAGGTGACTTTTCCCAGTGCCTGCTCCACCCGTAATAAAAACGTGTAATGGCTCAGGGTCGTTACCAGCAACTTTCTGTAAGCAGAATTGACGTATTTTGTAAAAAATGGACAGCTGTTGCTCGTTCAGAGTTCTCACAAGTGAAAGACCCTCTTTACGACTCATGACATTTGTCTTTTCTACACAACCAACTTGCTCTGGTCTTACAGCTAAGTCTGGAATGGGCTCTTGCTCGTGCTCAGAGGTAACAGCCTGCAACATCTCTCTGTACTCCTCCTTCAACTCCAACCTCTCAACTTCCTGCTCTGGGCAGAGCAAGCCCCATGCATCCTCTAGGACCACATCACCGTCCAACTGCTCCTGTACCTCCTCCAGGTCCTCAGCTGCAAGTTCAAAACGCCGCCTATTTGTATCAACAATTAATTTAACTGCGTGTAGAGACCCGTCACTCAAACAAACTTCTCCATGTTTATAAAATAGCTCAAAGGTTTCATACGGAGGCGGCTTAAGGTCGGCCTCAACGCGATACGGCAGGAACAACTGAAGGATACTTTGATGGAATAACTCTGTGTCTTTAGTCTCAGAGAAACGTGCATAACGGACAACCGCGGGTTTTGTCCGTGTTCTTTTAATAATTGCACCCAAATCGTTTTGCAACATAATTGGATTTTTACATTTGTCGGATGGACTAAGTAAGCGATATTCGGATACGAATGTCGCATTGCACATGTCGTTAAATGTAGTGTTATGTGGTCTTCCTAAGTAACGGTCGATGGAGTTTGTCATCCAAATATCGTCCCCCCTCTCTTCATTTATTTCGCCTATGGGTCTGCTCATGCGAATGATATTATTGCCGGTCGGAATGAATTCTACTTTACGTGAAAACTCTTTAAGGTGCATCCCCGTTACACGATAGACCGCTTCCTGCGCAGAGACATCACGATTATGAAGATAAACGCTGCCTAATTTTTTAAATGCCTCTTTCGCACTAAGATTGGAAGCTTCTTTTTGCGCACAATTTAAGAGCAAACCCATTTCTCTCTCAGACTTGGATATATATGAAATGATATAAACGACACAAGCCCACGCATCTACAACAAACTGGATGTCCATATTGGCATTCCAACAATTTAATAACTTGTCGTTGTAGTTATTAATCCAGACTTCGTCGAGTTCCCGCTCTAAAACTATGTGTGTGTGTCCGCCTAAGACGCTGTACACTTGTTCAAAAGTGAACTGTGATAACCCCAAGGAAGCAAACAATTCCGGAGCACTAAGACACAGGTTATTCTCATCAAGAGTAGCATTCTTAAGCGCAGTGTCATAATACGTTCAGCTTCTTCCCTTGTCACAAGTGGGACAGATTCCGGGTCCAGCTGTTTAATAAACGTGCGCGTCGATATCGGACGTGGGAAATTAAACCGGCACACTTTTTTACCCTTCTTACACGTTTTGGAGTGACGTTTGGAATGCTGCTGCACCGAAGTAACTTTTTCCAATAAATTTGGGTCCGAGGGTCGTTTACAGGTGACGTAATGATCCACAAACGTAATGACCTCCTCGTCAGGGTTTACCCCGAGTTTGGGGGCGTGTTCTATCCAGAACAGACAATGGACATGTGGGCTGCCCCTCTGCTGGAATTCTACACGATAGAAATAATCTATGACTTTACCGATGGGCTGAGCTGGTGACATAATTACTTTACGTAAAAAAACGGCGCCAACGGGAGTCAAACATTCGAGCCGCGGTTACAGGGTGACGACGTAGAAGGTCACATCTCTCAGCCCAGTCTAGATCTGCAACCCTCCGGGTACTACCTTCCTGCTTTAAAAGCGTTGTCAAGAGGCTCGTCCACCGGAGATCTGCAGAGCTGAATGAACAAAACCACGTTGGAATACCAAGCTGACGAATGCACGCAAACAGATTTTTTTGTGCCGACTGCCAGAAGGGCGGTGTGCCTCTTATAGGCGTCATAAAACGATAACCGTTATCAAATTGAAGTAAATCCTGTAAAGTTCCTTCACCTGCAGCAGCATTACAACGACCGGAATGACCCTTTCGCAAAGCTATGGACACTTTGGACACAACCTGCTCTACTTCCAACATGTACAACGCCAAAAAGAGAAACTTAAAATTCTCTGCAAACCTGCCATCCACATGCATCAGTCTGTTAACAAAGTATCGACACAAGGTTAGACGGGTTTTCCGAGGGGTATGGAACGTATTGCGTCCGAAGGGAAACTCCTTTGGAAAAGCATTTTGCTTCATTCTCTTTATCCTTTAACAAAACTGACTGGGCTGTTCCCCTCAGCCGGAGCCAAATTTAAAACCCCCTCAAAATAGTGGTCTAGAGCCTCCTGAGCTAATGTCGACAGGCATGAAGAACGTGTCCTGGTACATGCAGTGCCGCTGTCGATCATGCAGAAGCTCGTCATCCAATTCTTCTGCTTGCTCCTGCTCCGCCCGATTTGCCATTAATTCTGTAACGTCCGCTCCCGTATCCATAGCTACTACGTTAACGTCCGCTCCCGTATCCATACCTGCTACATTAACGTCCGCTCCCGTATCCATACCTGCTCCATTAACGTCCGCTCCCGTATCCATAGCTACTACATTAACGTCCGCTCCCGTATCTATACCTGCTACATTAACGTCCGCTCCCGTATCTACCTGCTACATAACGTCCGCTCCCGTATCCATAGCTACTATGTTAACGTCCGCTCCCGTATCCATAGCTTCCTCTTCTTCCCTGTTAAACTCGTTAACCCACTCCTCATTAAAATCAATGTCTATATAATACCGATTGTGTTCTCTGAGAAACACAATGGCCCTCCGTACGCGCTCTGTATCCACATACTGATACTCGTAATGTCCCTTTATACGAAAGTTTGCGCTTGAGTTTTACTGGCAACAAACAACCGTCCATATTGCAACGCGGCAAGAGCTTTACCGTCTCTCGGTAATTCTGGAGGGGACGCATGTCGATGGGCCATGCACCCCCCGCTGACCCCCCTTTGGCAAGGCTAAAACTTGCATAAAATGTATATTGAGCGCCACTAAGTGCTGTTCAACGGTGTTCAAGCACGCAAGTTCAGGTGGGATGTCGTCCAACTGTAAATTGTTGACTGAACTTTCAGGGGGCATTTCACCTTTACGGAGTTTGATGTTGCAAGTGTAGCAGATCCATAAACTACCTCGGCAATCGGAGAGGGGGCATGGGGTGGGACAATTAGAGCTGCACGCATGTAAATAAGCCTCCGAGATACAGGCATCTGCGATAGCAGCACATTTAGCTTTAGCCATAAAGTCTTCCTTTTTACAAGGTAAGACCTGGTTTCTAAATAAAAGCTTCAAACACACACAACAAACATATACTGGACCGTCTTCAACGTCCTTTAAAAACTGTTCCATGACAGAAGCGAAGTTTGACAGTTTTAGTTTGGATTGTTGTTTACTTTTTCTGTAGGCTGCACGAGTTTTATTTTTAAAATTGCTCATTATTACGGTATTTTTGTTTAACTAGTGCTTTAACTTTTTGTTTATGAAGGGGATTGGCTTTGTACTTTTGTTTTACTGGCTGCTTTGACATTCTGTTTGTGTTGTACATTAGCTTTGTATTTGTTAATGCTGGCAGCTTTAAGTTTGTGTTGATACTGTAAATTAGCTTTATATTTGTTAATGCTGGCAGCTTTAAGTTTGTTGAATTGTACATTAGCTTTATATTTGTTAATGCTGGCAGCTTTAAGTTTGTGTTGATATTGTAAATTAGCTTTATATTTATTAATGCCGGCAGCTTTAAGTTTGTGTTGATATTGTAAATTAGCTTTATATTTTTAATGCCGGCAGCTTTTACTTTATTTTGAAATTGTACATTAGCTTTATATTTGTTAATGCTGGCAGCTTTAAGTTTGCTTTGAAATTGTAAATTAGCTTTATATTTGTTTAATGCTGGCAGCTTTAAGTTTGCTTTGATATTTTGAATCAATGCTGTATTTATTTTTTTTATATGTTGCTTTAACCTTTTCTCGATAATGCATATTGGTTTTATATTTATGTGTAATTGCGGTCTTTATTTTTAGTCTATATTCTAAATTCACGTAATATTTATGTTTTTTTGCAGCCTTTTTCCTCTCTCTATACTCTACATCAGCTTTATATTTTTGATGAAGTCTTTGTTTTTCAGCTTCTTTAAGCGTTTGTGAATTTAAGTTATCTCGTGCCAAATGCCGTTGTTTTACTTGATGTTTGTTGTATGTGTTTTTCAAATGCTTTTTCTTTTTCTTTAGCATGTACTTCGATAACGCGGGTTTAATTCTACTTTCGACATCTTTAATTACTGGGATTAACGTCTGATTGGGCATCTGACTTTTTAGATCTAATATTGTAGCCTTTCAATGGTGCTTCAGGGATTTGGCAGCATTCATAACAACCGCGAGTATTAGGTTTTGAGACGCAAGTTACATTTTCATAATGATTGTTGATATTTTCTAAGTAGATGCCTTTCGTTGACAAAGGCTCAGTCGTACAACTGTATTTCAGCCAGTGTCCATTGTAAAAAGTATAAACATTGACGCCTAAATAATCCGCGGTCGCATGGATTTCAAGTTCTGTGGCCCATGTGCCAACCCGACGCATGTTTGTTGAGCTGATATAAGTTTCAACAGACAAGTGGCCTTCACGCAATAGAGTTTTGTATTTTAGAGGGTGATTTTGAAGCTGTTTAACAATGGCCAGTCTAATTTTCCGATGATATTTTTGAGTGCCACTAATTGCCTGCGAAACAGCGCGAAAGTAACAATTGCCATCCGCAACGATTTTGTCTTTTTGACACAGCGTTCCCAGTGGCCCTATAGTTTGAGGATCTACTACAGCTAACTTCTCAAACTCAGCCTTAAGGAGTTTGCACAAATCCTTACAAACACCTTCACCAATTGGATTGAAGAACAGGGCATTGTCTTGAACACCAGTGCACAGCACATCTAAATCCACATCGGGGCCTTTTGTGGTTTTAAATTCATCTCGGGGTACAGAAGAAACTTCTGCGGGCTCTTCACCCTTTAAATCCCTCAGACTAGCGGTTGGGGGAACAGACTGAGAAAGGTCTGTGGGCTCTTTGGTTGGGGATACAGAAGGGGAAACTTCTGCAGGCTCTCTGCGCTTTAACCCCCTACGTCTAGTGGATGGGGTTACAGAAGGAGAAACTTCTGCACGCTCTCTGCGCTTTAACCCCCTACGTCTAGTGGGTGGGGTTACAGAAGGAGAAACTTCTGCACGCTCTCTGCGCTTTAACCCCCTACGTCTAGTGGATGGGGTTACAGAAGGAGAATCTTCTGCAGGCTCTCTGCGCTTTAACCCCCTACGTCTAGTGGATGGGGTTACAGAAGGAGAAACTTCTGCACGCTCGCTGCGCTTTAACCCCCTACGTCTAGTGGTTGGGGTTACAGAAGGAGAATCTTCTGCAGGCTCTCTGCGCTTTAACCCCTACGTCTAGTGGGTGGGGTTACAGAAGGAGAATCTTCTGCAGGCTCTCTGCGCTTTAACCCCCTACGTCTAGTGGGTGGGTTACAGAAGGAGAATCTTCTGCAGGCTCTCTGCGCTTTAAACCGCTCTGACTAGTTGTTGGCATTACAGGAGAAACTTTGGACGCATTACGCTTCAAACCCCTCGGACTAGGTGGTCGGGATTACAGAAGGAACTTCTGCTGGCGCGGTAGCCTTTAAATCCCTCACACTAGTGGATGGGGTAACAGAAGGAGTAACTTCTGTGTGCTCTCTGCTCTTTAAACCCCTCACGCAATCGTCAACAACAACAATATTAACCCCAGTAATTTCAAACGCTTTTGAACTGCTTTCCAAACAGGCAGCCAAAGCACAAAAATGACTGTACACAGCGTCAATATCATTAAAATACACTATCACGCTTTTACCGTCATGATGCACCAAACCGTTAGCACCGCGCGAATGAGAGTCGACCACTGCATATCGCCCATCGAGTTTAATCACTGCACAAGTAGTAGCACAGAGTGTAAAAAGACAGGTGTCATACTGCGCAAACACCTGTTCTAAACCACAATCCAAGGTCACGCACAAACCCATCTCGATCAACTCGCTCTCAACTACAGTCACATCCCCGGCAAGAGAATCACCAAAAGCAAATTTGAAATGACGACCATCTACAACCCACTCAGTTGGCAACTCTGAGACAAGTAGCAGACCGCTCGTAAAGTTACCAACACGACGGCTCGTGTACAGTGCATCCCCGAGACACAAAACCCTGTCTAAATGCCTCCGTTCCCATGAAAACACACTGGACACTGTGTGCTTAGCTAAAGCTATCAGTGATATTGCCATACACTGTAGCCCGCCATACTTGAACATGGCGTTACCCTGATGGAAACTACCCCTAACCCCAACAGGTAAAACAAACTGTGACTTAGCTTTGTTGTCAGCTGGTGGGATGCTGCGCCGATGGGTCACAGGAGGGCTGAGGCAAGGCGAAGGTTGACCTGTCTCAGAAGGCGGACTGCTGTGTGTGGTCTTGGGAGGGCGGGTCACAGGTGGAGGGCGGGTCACAGGTGGAGGGCGGGTCACAGGTGGAGGGCGGTCACAGGTGGAGGGCGGGTCACAGGTGGTGGAGGGCGGTCACAGGTGGAGGGCTGGTCTTCTTGAGAAGGAAAAGAGCATCATTAGTGTGCCTTCAAACTACAGATTAGCTTCTACTGCAGTAAGACTGAATAGACAAACATTTCTATTGCAGTAATATTCAAATAAACGAGATCATCACATTTGGACTTAATTTGCAAAATGGACAAATTTGAAAGACTATCATTAACAATATGTGCCAAAAATGTATGCCTTTCGTCACTTTTTTACTTTTGTATATTATTTAATTGATTTCAGGGGCAGTGCATATTAATAAATATACATGTAAATATGCCAGAGTTGGCCAATATTCTATATTTCATCAGTAAGCCCATGGCTGCTGTTACGGTCATCCTAAAAAACAGGGAATAAAGAAATGCAATAAAGCAATGACCGTGTCTCTGGTCCTTCCATGTGTTTTGCTAGAAGTTATAAAAACATTAAAATAAAGTTTCATTTAAGTCATTAACTCACCTGGTCCATCAACATCCCCGAAGTCTCCACCACATCTCCAACCTGGAGTCACAAACCACAAATATTACATTACATTCTGTATAAACTTAACATATTGGAAAACAAACAAAACACAAGCCTTGTCCTCCAAAGTGTCCACCAAGACCACACTCGTGGGTGACGTTCCTGGTGTCACGTCTTCTGCAGCTGCCACCGCCTAGGAAACAATTTAACATGATGAATAAGTAACAAAACATAGAACATCAGCAATATCTTTAAAACCACAAACCTGGTCCTCCTCCATCGCAGATGAGGAGCTGGCAGGTGAGCCGGGTCTCACCTTCAGCACAGGTGCTGCCTCAGTCTTTGGAAACAAAAGTTGCAATTAGTTAACATGTTTTCTCATCATTAACATGGTAAACTAGGGCTGTACGATATTGGAAGAATATCTAATTGAGATATTTCTGCAAAGAATAGAGTTTTACGTTTTAACAATAGGAATAGTTAAATGTTCACATTTAACCTTGGAATGACCAAATGACTGAAATAAGACTATGGACTGATGACTATTAGACTCACATGTCAGAGCATGTTTGCACAGATCTAAACTATATTTGGCATTTTTTATGCAGAATAAAAAGAGGAAATTATGGAACTTCAAAAACTGTAGCCTTTGAGATTTGCCAATTGGAGCCATTCAAAATTGGGATCGACTGGACTAAACCTGGACTAAAGCTGGAAAAAAGCAGGCGTAACTCTGACAAAATTAAGCAGAACTAAAGTCTCGACTGGCAAAGCGCGTAAAGTCTCACCTGCCGCTGACAGCGACGTCGTTTTGAGGCAGCTGGTTTTATTGTCTCTCGCGAGACATCCTCCTCCATCCCGGATGTGGAGCTGGCAGGTGAGTGGCGTCTCACTGCCATCCCAGATGCGGAGGGGACGGGTGGTTGGCCTTTCACCACGTCTGCATAGGAGGGGCGGGTAGGAGAGCGGCCCCTCACCTCCGAAAACCGCCTACACAATCGTACACACGTAATGAGCGAGTGGCATCTTCTGGCATATAAATATCAGCACGTGGACACTGACCTGGTCCCCCTCCAATGCGGGTGAGGTGCTGGCAGATGAGCGGGGTCTCACTGCCAGACGGGGAAAGGAGCGTGAACGTGAGCGGCGGTCCCTCACTTCCACAACAGGCTACAGAACAAAAAAACACAAGTGAGTTATTACGAGTGTCAGACGCTAGAGAAATGCGTTCATGCTACACCCACCGTCTGCTCCTCTGTCCCCGATGGTCTTGGAGGTGAGCAGGAGGGGCTCACCTCCTCAGCCGTTGCCTCGACCGCTCCCCTGGGCTGGCACTTTCGGGCAACAGCTTTGCGACGTCTCGCGTGAGGCGTCTTTAAAAGAGGAAAAGGGTCATTTCTTTAAACGTTTGCCAAAACACCACACCACAAAATGATCAAACACAACAAAATACCTTCTTTCCTTTCGGAAAGGAGCGAACAGACTTCACAGAGCCGAGGCGAGATGGAACAAGTTTATCCATCTCAAAAAGCATTTTTTGGTTGAAAACTGTGGGCGAGAGGGGGATGGAGAAGACTGTCTCCACCTGTGGACATCAAGCAAATGTTTTAGTCCACCATACAACAGTTAAGACAAGGACTTTTGTATGTAACTGGCATCATTAAACTCGCCTCCTTTTGAACCAGCCGAGGTCTGGGTTCCACAGGAGAGGTCTTGAGGGCCTTTTGCTGGTTCTTCTGTAATAGACAGAAAATAAAATACGATTAGAGGTAAAGAGATCAAATAAATGTTTCACTGCCAATCAGGAAAGGGCAGCGAAAACAGTCCCTCAACTCACAATCCAAGTCCTATACAGGGTCAGGTTGGCCAATATGGAACATTTGTGTGTCAACAAGGCCTAGTGTTATGGTCAAAAGTAATTGCTGGTTTCAGCACATCAAGAACAGGTCCTCCAAGCACGAATTTGCGGCAATTTTAGCCTGTTTTTTCATTCATCAGATGGCTGGACGTCTTAGAAAACAAATTGCAAGAGACACATTTAATAATAAAGGACACGCACCTTTCTGCGCCGTTCAACCGTCGGCCACAGAGGAGGGGGTGGGCGTGGCACAGGAATGGGTCCGGTCACCACCACTCTTGGCTTCACCCTCCTTGTGGCGGGACGTGATGGTGGAGGAGACACCGGAGGGGTGGGAGCAGGTGTCTCCAGCTGTATATAGCAAGCCTGCCATATCAACTGAACGAAGATCTTCATCCCATAATCGTCACTGAGATGAATCTGAGAAAAAATAAGCAAACAGGCTTAGTCCAAGTAAGAGGAGCTAAGGTCAAACTTTAGGACATTGGAGATCTTCATCTGGTCTCTGGCGTTTCCTTTTCAGAATATGTGCTGGCAAAATGTAAGGATGTTTTCATTTAAAAATATGATGAACTAAAGTGCAGCCACTGGATTGATAAATCAGCCACAAAGCTGTGCAAATGATTGTACTCACGCCATCATTGCTCCACAACTCCCGGCGAGTCAATGGGAAGTGCTCAGCCACAGGGAAGTAGTGGGTTTCTTTGAAAAACAAAACATGTTATCACGTAAGACTTTGTGTTGAATATATTAGATAATACAAGTGTGTGCAGAGTCACACCTCACATCTGCACCAAAGCTGCAAATGTGACAGCGAGATTATACTATGAACCTACTCAATTCCACTGAGACACGGTGAAACTCCTGCCTCAGAAGAGTTTGGACCTCCACATCCTCAGCCGATACGAGTCGGGAAGTCCATGACCACAACCTGTGTCAGATATGAACATGTTAACATCCTGTGAAATAAAATATAATAATTGAAATATTATAATAAAACAACCCTCTTACCTTCTGAAACCGTGTACAGAGGTAGAGCAGGAGTTTTTTATATTTCTTGCCAGCTTTGTCAACGGTTTGAAAGGCTTTCAAATCGTTGCAGGGAGCGAGGAGACACACCAGATCAGGCTCTGTTAAGAGGTTTCAAGTCAGTATATTTCAGCAGAAGAGCTAAACTCAATTCGGTTAAACCCTACAGCTCACCTCTGGCCAGTTTTTGTGACTCATGCAGCTGATCGTAGAGATGATCAGAAGTACCTCCAGGTGTCGAACTGAAGCCAAAGGAGAGACATCCCTCTGGCATCTCAACAAACTCATCCACGATGGCGCGCAGATGGGAGTGGCCCACAACAAACACAAACTACAAACAAAAAAGACAATTTAACAACAACTTTCCACGGGCACTTTAGGATGCCAATATTATGGTCACCAACAGAAGAAGGGCACATGCCATAAATCAATAACTCATTTGTTCTTGTTATAGCCAATGACATGTTTTTAATGCTTTAAACACTATGTAGCCGGTAATCCAGATTTAGGCCATTTTAGGAGAACGATGCCTGACTAGCACGTAGTAAGTCCTCATGCTAACACATTAGCCCCTTAGCTTCACTTTTATCTCTGACGCTTTGTGGAGACACAACGTGGAGTGAGTTTAAAGAAGGCTACTGTGCACGTTCTCTGAAGCTACTCAGCGCGTTATTATAATATAATCAATCAATAAAAGAGGTGAAGAACAAGAGGTGGTTTAGTTTAACCACGCAGGTCTGACTGACAACTATTACCATTGGTCATTACTTATTAACACGCAAAAATCTGGTGTCACATCAGAAAAAATAAGGGTAAAATCCCAGAATTAGGTCACTATCTGGAGCCCTGGCAAATGCAGTTTCCCGTTTCAGAAATCCTGCTAACCTTTTTGTTGGGACAATCGTCAGGCTCGACCAATTTGTAGCACTTTTTGGTACAGGTTAGACACCGGCCAGTTCTGTTTATTTGGAGAATGACGATAGCCAGTACCACCTGAAGGGGAACAAACATTAGACAAACTTGTAAAGAAAAAGGTAAAAGTGAAGAGACTAACTTACGAACGAGAGGCTCGTCAGAGGAGTTGCGAGGGGGAAGTATGATCGGGATCTGCTCCGCCAGGAACTGCTGCTGCTGGAGCTGCTCCGCCCTGCGCTGCTGAGCAGCCAAAGAGCGTTTGAAACCCTTTGGCCGAGGCATCTGGAAACATGGGCAACGTTAAGGACCAAGTGTTGAGAAGCATCAACATTAAAGGCTCCAATGTGCAAAAGAGAGGCCTAAACCACAACCAGGCCCCACAACCAGGCCCCACAACCAGGCCCACAACCAGGCCCCACACACCCAGGCCCCACAACCAGGCCCCACAACCAGGCCCCACACCAGGCCCCACAACCAGGCCCCACAACCAGGCCCCACAACCAGGCCCCACAACCAGGCCCCACAACCAGGCCCCACAACCAGGCCCCACAACCAGGCCCCCACAAAAAACGGCTCTCAGTGATGTACCATTAAAAAGGTCCAAGACAAGACCAGACCAAAGTCCGGGCCGAGACCAGACCAGAGTCCGGGCCGACCAGACCAGACCAGAAGTCCGGGCCGAGACCAGACCAGACCAGACCAGACCCGGGCCGAGACCAGACCAGAGTCCGGGCCGAGACCAGACCAGAGTCCGGGCCGAGACCAGACCCAGAGTCCGGGCCGAGACCAGACCAGACCAGACCAGAAAGTCCGGGCCGAGAGACCAGACCAGAGTCCGGGCCGAGACCAGACCAAGTCCGGGCCGAGACCAGACCAGAGTCCGGGCCGGGACCAGACCAGACCAAAGTCCGGGCCAGAGACCAGACCAGACCAGACCAGAGTCCGGGCCGAGACCAGACCAGAGTCCGGGCCGAGACCAGACCAGAGTCCGGGCCGAGACCAGACCAGAGTCCGGGCCGAGACCAGACCAGACCAGACCAGAGTCCGGGCCGAGACCAGACCAGACCTGACCAAAGCCCGGGCCAGACCAGACCAGACCAGACCAGACCAGACCAAAGCCCGGGCCGAGACCAGACCAGACCCCGGGCCGAGACCAGACCAGACCAAAGCCCGGGCCGAGACCAGACCAGACCAGAAGCCCGGGCCGAGAGACCAGATCCAGAGTCCGGGCCGAGACCAGACCAGACCAGAAGTCCGGGCCGAGACCAGACCAGAGTCCGGGCCGAGACCAGACCAGACCAGACCAGACCAGATCCGGGCCGAGACCAGAGACCAGACCAGAGTCCCGGGCCGAGACCAGACCAGAGTCCGGGCCGAGACCAGACCAGAGTCCGGGCCGAGACCAGACCAGAAGTCCGGGCCGAGACCAGACCAGACCAGGGCCGAGACCAGACCAGACCAGACCAGAGTCCGGGCCGAGACCAGACCAGACCAGAGTCCGGGCCGAGACCAGACCAGACCAGACCAGAAGTCCGGGCCGAGACCAGACCAGACCAGACCAGACCAGTCCGGGCCGAGACCAGACCAGAGTCCGGGCCGAGACCAGACCAGACCAGACCAGAGTCCGGGCCGAGACCAGACCAGACCAGACCAGACTCCGGGCCGAGACCAGACCAGACCAGACCAGAGTCCGGGCCGAGACCAGACCAGAGTCCGGGCCGAGAGACCAGACCAGACCAGAGTCCGGGCCGAGACCAGACCAGAGTCCGGGCCGAGACCAGACCAGAGACCCGGGCCGAGACCAGACCAGACCAGACCCGGGCCGAGACCAGACCAGACCAGACCCCGGGCCGAGACCAGACCAGACCGGGCCGAGACCAGACCAGAGACCCGGGCCGAGACCAGACCAGACCAGAGTCCGGGCCGAGACCAGACCAGACCCCAAGAGACCGGGCCGGAGACCAGACCAGACCAGAAGTCCGGGCCGAGACCAGACCAGACCAGAGTCCGGGCCGAGACCAGACCAGACCAGAGTCCGAGACCAAGACCAGGACCAGACCAGACCAGAGTCCGAGCCCAGAGACCAGACCAGACCAGAGCCCGGGCCGAGACCAGACCAGAGGAGACCAGACCAGAGTCCGGGCCGAGACCAGACCAGACCAGAGTCCAGGGCCGAGACCAGACCAGAGTCCGGGCCGAGACCAGACCAGACCAGAAGTCCGGGCCGAGACCAGACCAGACCAGACCAGACCCGGGCCGAGACCAGACCAGACCAGACCAGACCCCGGAGACCAGACCAGACCAGACCAGAGCCCGGGCCGAGACCAGACCAGACCAGAAGCCCGGGCCGAGACCAGACCAGACCAGACCAGACCAGACCCGGGCCGAGACCAGACCAGACCAGAGTCCGGGCCGAGACCAGACCAGAGTCCAGGGCCGAGACCAGACCAGACCAGAGTCCGGGCCGAGACCAGACCAGACCAGAAGTCCGGGCCGAGACCAGACCAGACCAGAGTCCGGGCCGAGACCAGACCAGAGTCCGGGCCGAGACCAGACCAGACCAGACCAGAGCCCGGGCCGAGACCAGACCAGAGTCCCGGGCCGAGACCAGACCAGAGTCCGGGCCGAGACCAGACCAGACCGGGCCGAGACCAGACCAGACCAGAAGTCCGGGCCGAGACCAGACCAGACCAGAGTCCGGGCCGAGACCAGACCAGACCAGACCAGTCCGGGCCGAGACCAGACCAGACCTCCGGGCCGAGACCAGACCAGACCAGAAGACCCGGGCCGAGACCAGACCAGACCAGAGCCGGGGCCGAGACCAGACCAGAGTCCGGGCCAAGACCAGACCAGACCAGAGTCCGAGGCCGAGACCAGACCAGACCAGAGTCCGGGCCGAGACCAGACCAGACCAGACTCCGGGCCGAGACCAGACCAGACCAGACCCGGGCCGAGACCAGACCAGACCAGAGTCCGGGCCGAGACCAGACCAGACCAGAGTCCGGGCCGAGACCAGACCAGACCGGGCCGAGACCAGACCAGAGCCCGGGCCGAGACCAGACCAGACCAGAGCCCGGGCCGAGACCAGACCAGACCAGACCAGACCAGCCCGGGCCGAGACCAGACCAGACCAGAGTCCGGGCCGAGACCAGACCAGAAGTCCGGGCCGAGACCGAGACCAGACCAGACCAGAGTCCGAGCCAAGACCAGACCAGACCAGACCAGACCAGAGTCCGAGCCAAGACCAGACCAGACCAGAGCCCGGGCCGAGACCAGACCAGACCCCGGGACGAGACCAGACCAAAGTCCGGGCCACACACAGTCTCCACAGAAAATACAAGTAGCTCTGCAGTTTCACTAAAAACAAGTCTGAAGTAGTAAACCGGGACTGGACTTGGATTAAGTCCAAGTCCGGGTCTAGGGACGTGTGGGCCATGCAGAGCACATGCACAGCGCGTGTATGGCACACACGAGCACGCGCTCTCGGCCGCACTCATACACGCGCTCTCCGTGCGCACTCACACACGCAATCACACACGCGCTCTCGTGCGCACTCACACACGCGCTCACACACTCAATCACACACGCGCTCTCGTGCGCAATCACACACGCAATCACACACGCGCTCTCGTGCGCAATCACACACGCGCTCACACACGCGCTCTCGTGCGCACTCACACACGCAATCACACACGCGCTCACCCACGCACTCGGCCAAATCCGGACTAGGAGTAAAAATAATCTACAGTCTGCACCCAAAATACAAGCAGCTCTTCAGTTTCAATTTAGAAAAATTTAAACTAAATTAGAAAAAGTATGAAATGGTAAACCGGGACTGGACTTGGATTAAGTCCAGGTCCGGGCCTAGGGACGTGCGGGCCATGCGGAGCACATGGAACAGCGCGTGTACAGCGCGTGTACAGCGCACACACGCGCAGGCCAAGGACTCGGCAAAGTCTGGACCAGGATTAAAACAAAATCTACACAGTCTGCACCAAAAATACAAGCAGCTCTGCAGTTTCAATAAAATAAAATTAAAAAAAGCATGAAATAGTAACTGGGACTGGACTTGGGGGTCCAGACTTGGATCTGAATCAGGACTAAACAGGGACTAAATCCGGACCGGTACTTTGCGCGTTTGAACACATACACGGGGCATAATCTCAACATTTAAGAACAAATTAACTCAGTTCAGAAAAAAAAAAAATCACTTACCTTCAAACAGGAAGATGAAGCACTCTAGATGGAACTTTTCTTCAAAGAGAAGCACCAAAACGATGAGAAAAGATGAGAAATAGATCCAGACAAATGGATGAAGGTAAATCCAACCCAAATTGTCCAAAAATTGGTGGTGAAAATGCAACTCAAAACTGATTCACAAAGTGAGAAGCAGAGAGAAGCACAAAACACGTCCGAGCAGTAGCGTTACATTAACGGACTGCGCCTAACGTCAGGTGCTCAGAGCGCATGTGAAAGACTGGACCAATCAGTTTGAAAGTTGCGTCGGGTGGGCCAATCACAAGCATCGGGGGTTGTCCCAAAATGCCGCGCTGAGCAGAAAAACGTGGTTGTCTCTCAGTTCCGGGTCTGCGCGCTCCGATGGACCCGCCCACTTTTCCTCGTGGCCTCCAAAATGGCCGTACCGAAATGGGACCAGCCCCTTCGTCACCTAGCAACCAAGGCTCGCTGCTTATGCCAACACTATTAAAAAGAGCACGCAGCAAGGATAAAATATTCTGACTTTGAGCCCAAGAGATTAAAGTTTACCTCACCCAAATCTTATGTCTAAAACAATATTATGTTCAGCTCTTGTAAAATATAATCATTATTATCAATGTTCCTGTGAAAACTGTCAAAATGATCTAAAAGTGAAATGTAATGTGCCATGTTAATTTCACAATGGGATTTTATATTGACAAGGGAAAACACGAAAGGAAATATGTGCATTTAAGTCACTTTATAAAGAGAGAGAAAATATCTTTCAGAATCAGAATAGAGCTTGTTTGTCATGTTCACAACGTCTCACTTATGGCAGTCAACATGAACCAGAAATTAAGACTAAACGTTTTTACTCCCAATTCATTAGCTTAAGTGATCTCTTTTATAATAATGTGTTACAGAAAACACATTAAAATTAGCTGCAATTTACAGTTAAAACCAAACTTCTTTTACAGTTTTGGGAGCATCACGTCCTTATTTTATGACAACACTTGTGCGTGTACTTACATGTTTCCTCCGCTGTCGGGGGCGCGCTGTTTCACTCCGCCTGTTTTAAAAACATCTGACCCGTGCCGCGCAGTGCACTGTGGGATATGTAAGGCCGCAAGTGTGCATTTCCACGGTCTTTCACACACAATGAGGGCGGAGTGCGAAGCCCCGGCGGCATACAAGTTTTTGCTCTTTCAAAAATTCAGAATTGGTGAAAAAATTTTGTTTTTTTTAATTTTTTTTTGCATTAACAAATGGCGCAACAGCACCACCTACAAAAGTCAAAATACATTGCGCCTATGGGAGATGCCCTGAAGACAAGTTTGTCGTAGAGCCACGAAATTCGGTACACGCACATTCCTCTCGTGATTACAAACAAAAAATATCATTGTGGCCACGCCCCCTTCACTCAACCATATAGACCGTTACCTTTAAATTTGAACGTCAAAAAATGCTGAGTCAGCAGTTTTTTATCACTTTATACTTTTACAAACTCCTCCTCAGGCGTTGGCCCGACCAGGCTTAAATTTGGTGGACATGTTCTTAAGGGGCGGGGCATCAAAAGTTATCCACGTTTTACGGACAACAGCTACGGTGTCTGAGCTGCAAAGTCGACTGGCAATTGTGTTCATTTACGCTTCATGTGTCGCCGTCTGTTTTGCTTTTTGGGACAACGCTCAATGCACCAACGGGCCCAAATCATGCAGGGAGCGGAGTGCGAAGCCCGGCGGCGCGCGAGGGCCGTTGGATGCCGCTTGCGGCTTTAATTAGGCCCGAGCCCCAACAGGGCGTAGGGCCTATTGTTCTGCAACGCGGCCGAAGGCCGCGTTGCAACTGTCCGACCAAACATGCGCGCGCAGCGCGCATGTTTGGTACCCCGTCGCCCGTGGCGATTGCCGTGGCGATCACCTAGTCGCCCCTGGCAATAACCAGTGAAAAGCCGATGCCGGAGGCATCGGTCATGCATACTTACTCCTGCAATAGGACAAAAATAGTCAACAATGAGTGCGTGGGCGAAGCCCACGCACTCATTGTTGACAACCGCAGCGCGAAGCGCTGCATCCCAATGTCGCCCCTGGCACAACCACAGTAAACGCCGATGCCGGAGGCATCGGTCATGCATACTTACTCCTGCAATAGCACCAAAATAGTCAACAATGAGTGCATGGGCGCAAGCCCATGCACTCATTGTTGACAACCGCAGCGCGAAGCGCTGCATCCCAATGTCGCCCCTGGCACAACCAGGGTCAACGCCGATGCCGGAGGCATCGGTCATGCATACTTACTCTTGCTATGACACAAATAGTCAACAATGAGTGCGTGGGCGAAGCCCACGCACTCATTGTTGACAACCGCAGCGCGAAGCGCTGCATTCCTCCAAAACACTCCCAACACTCCCGGCATCCTGCTGTACCTCAGAGCCCATGCCGCAGGCATGCCCATACTTATAACTGCTCAA